>CM042684.1:276519997-276719997 GCA_023614405.1 Avena insularis | reverse complement strand
GTGTTCTCTTCAGAGACCACACATTGATCCACCAAAGGTCATTGCATGTGTGTTGTTTGTACTAACAACAACTGGAGTCATTGCATGTGTGTTCTTTTCACATACCACATATGGATCAACAAGTGTCATTGCATGTGTGTTCTTTTCATATCCACCTATGGATCCACCAGTGTCATTGCATGTGTGCTCTTTTTACTAACAATAACCAGAGTCATTGCATGTGTGTTCTCTTCAGAGACCACACATGGATCCACCAGTGTCATTGCATGTGTGTTCTTTTACTAACAACAACCAGAGTCATTGAAATGTGTGTTCTTTTCACATACCACATATGGATCCACTAGTGTCATTGCATGTGTGTTCTTTTCACAATCCACCTATGGATCCACCACTGTCATTGTATGTGTGCTCTTTTTACTAACAACAACCAGAGTCATTGCATGTGTGTTCTCTTCAGAGACCACACATGGATCCACCAGTGTCATTGCATGTGTGTTCTTTTTACTAACAACAACCAGAGTCATTGAAATGTGTGTTCTTTTAACATACCACATATGGATCCACCAGTGTCATTGCATGTGTGTTCTTTTCACAATCCACCTTTGGATCCACCAGTGTCATTGCATGTGTGCTCTTTTTACTAACAACAAACAGAGTCATTGCATGTGTGTTCTATTCAAGGACCACTCATGGATCCACCAGTGTCAATGCATGTGTGTTCTTTTTACTAACAACAACTAGAGTCATTGCATGTGTGTTATTTTCACATACCACATATGGATCCACCAGTGTCATTGCATGTGTGTTCTTTTTACTAACAACAACTGGAGTCATTGCATGTGTGTTCTTTTCACATACCACATATGGATCAACTAGTGTCATTGCATGTGTGTTCTTTTCACAATCCACCTATGGATCCACCAGTGTCATTGCATGTGTTCTTTTACTTACAATAACCAGAGTCATTGCATGTGTGTTCTTCTTCAGAGTCCACACATGGATCCACCAGTGTCATTGCATGTGTGTTCTTTTTACTCGCAACAACCAGAGTCATTGAAATGTGTGTTCTTTTCACATACCACATATGGATCAACTAGTGTCATTACATGTGTGTTCTTTTCACAATCCACCTATGGATCCACCACTTTCATTGCATGTGTGCTCTTTTTACTAACAACAACCAGAGTCATTGCATGTGTGTTCTCTTCAGAGACCACACATGGATCCACCAGTGTCATTGCATGTGTGTTCTTTTTACTAACAACAACCAGAGTCATTGAAATGTGTGTTCTTTTCACATACCACCACATATGGATCCACCAGTGTCATTGCATGTGTGTTCTTTTCACAATCCACCTTTGGATCCACCAGTTTCATTGCATGTGTGCTCTTTTTACTAACAACAAACAGAGTTATTGCATGTGTATTCTATTCAAGGACCACTCATGGATCCACCAGTGTCATTGCATGTGTGTTCTTTTTACTAACAACAACCAGAGTCATTGCATGTGTGTTATTTTCACATACCACATATGGATCAACCAGTGTCATTGCATGAGTGTTCTTTTTACTAACAACAACTAGAGTTATTTCATGTGTGTTCTTTTCACATACCACATATGGATCCACCAGTGTCATTGAAATGTGTGTTCTCTTCAGAGACCACACATGGATCCACCAGTGTCATTGCATGTGTGTTCTTTTTACTAACAACAACTGGAGTCATTGCATGTGTGTTCTTTTCACATACCACATATGGATCAACCAGTGTCATTGCATGTGTGTTTTTTTCATATCCACCTATGGATCCACCAGTGTCATTGCATGTGTGCTCTTTTTACTAACAATAACAGGAGTCCTTGCATGGGTGGTGTCTTCAGAGACCACACATGGATCCACCGATGTCATTGCATGTGTTCTTTTACTAACAACAACCAGAGTCATTGAAATGTGTGTTCTTTTCACATACCACATATGGATCCACTAGTGTCATTGCATGTGTGTTCTTTTCACAATCCACCTATGGATCCACCACTGTCATTATATGTGTGCTCTTTTTACTAACAACAACCAGAGTCATTGCATGTGTGTTCTCTTCAGAGACCACACATGGATCCACCAGTGTCATTGCATGTGTGTTCTTTTTACTAACAACAACCAGAGTCATTGAAATGTGTGTTCTTTTAACATACCACATATGGATCCACCAGTGTCATTGCATGTGTGTTCTTTTCACAATCCACCTTTGGATCCACCAGTGTCATTGCATGTGTGCTCTTTTTACTAACAACAAACAGAGTCATTGCATGTGTGTTCTATTCAAGGACCACTCATGGATCCACCAGTGTCAATGCATGTGTGTTCTTTTTACTAACAACAACCAGAGTCATTGCATGTGTGTTATTTTCACATACCACATATGGATCCACCAGTGTCATTGCATGTGTGTTCTTTTTACTAACAACAACTGGAGTCATTGCATGTGTGTTCTTTTCACATACCACATATGGATCAACTAGTGTCATTGCATGTGTGTTCTTTTCACAATCCACCTATGGATCCACCAGTGTCATTGCATGTGTGCTCTTTTTACTTACAATAACCAGAGTCATTGCATGTGTGTTCTCTTCAGAGACCACACATGGATCCACCAGTGTCATTGCATGTGTGTTCTTTTTACTCGCAACAACCAGAGTCATTGAAATGTGTGTTCTTTTCACATACCACATATGGATCAACTAGTGTCATTACATGTGTGTTCTTTTCACAATCCACCTATGGATCCACCACTTTCATTGCATGTGTGCTCTTTTTACTAACAACAACCAGAGTCATTGCATGTGTGTTCTCTTCAGAGACCACACATGGATCCACCAGTGTCATTGCATGTGTGTTCTTTTTACTAACAACAACCAGAGTCATTGAAATGTGTGTTCTTTTCACATACCACCACATATGGATCCACCAGTGTCATTGCATGTGTGTTCTTTTCACAATCCACCTTTGGATCCACCAGTTTCATTGCATGTGTGCTCTTTTTACTAACAACAAACAGAGTTATTGCATGTGTATTCTATTCAAGGACCACTCATGGATCCACCAGTGTCATTGCATGTGTGTTCTTTTTACTAACAACAACCAGAGTCATTGCATGTGTGTTATTTTCACATACCACATATGGATCAACCAGTGTCATTGCATGAGTGTTCTTTTTACTAACAACAACTAGAGTTATTTCATGTGTGTTCTTTTCACATACCACATATGGATCCACCAGTGTCATTGAAATGTGTGTTCTCTTCAGAGACCACACATGGATCCACCAGTGTCATTGCATGTGTGTTCTTTTTACTAACAACAACTGGAGTCATTGCATGTGTGTTCTTTTCACATACCACATATGGATCAACCAGTGTCATTGCATGTGTGTTCTTTTCATATCCACCTATGGATCCACCAGTGTCATTGCATGTGTGCTCTTTTTACTAACAATAACCAGAGTCATTGCATGTGTGTTCTCTTCAGAGACCACACATGGATCCACCAGTGTCATTGCATGTGTGTTCTTTTTACTAACAACAACCAGAGTCATTGAAATGTGTGTTCTTTTCACATACCACATATGGATCCACTAGTGTCATTGCATGTGTGTTCTTTTCACAATCCACCTATGGATCCACCACTGTCATTATATGTGTGCTCTTTTTACTAACAACAACCAGAGTCATTGCATGTGTGTTCTCTTCAGAGACCACACATGGATCCACCAGTGTCATTGCATGTGTGTTCTTTTTACTAACAACAACCAGAGTCATTGAAATGTGTGTTCTTTTAACATACCACATATGGATCCACCAGTGTCATTGCATGTGTGTTCTTTTCACAATCCACCTTTGGATCCACCAGTGTCATTGCATGTGTGCTCTTTTTACTAACAACAAACAGAGTCATTGCATGTGTGTTCTATTCAAGGACCACTCATGGATCCACCAGTGTCAATGCATGTGTGTTCTTTTTACTAACAACAACCAGAGTCATTGCATGTGTGTTATTTTCACATACCAAATATGGATCCACCAGTGTCATTGCATGTGTGTTCTTTTTACTAACAACAACTGGAGTCATTGCATGTGTGTTCTTTTCACATACCACATATGGATCAACTAGTGTCATTGCATGTGTGTTCTTTTCACAATCCACCTATGGATCCACCAGTGTCATTGCATGTGTGCTCTTTTTACTTACAATAACCAGAGTCATTGCATGTGTGTTCTCTTCAGAGACCACACATGGATCCACCAAATGTCATTGCATGTGTGTTCTTTTTACTCATGAACAACCAGAGTCATTGAAATGTGTGTTCTTTTCACATACCACATATGGATCAACTAGTGTCATTACATGTGTGTTCTTTTCACAATCCACCTATGGATCCACCACTTTCATTGCATGTGTGCTCTTTTTACTAACAACAACCAGAGTCATTGCATGTGTGTTCTCTTCAGAGACCACACATGGATCCACCAGTGTCATTGCATGTGTGTTCTTTTTACTAACAACAACCGAGTCATTGAAATGTGTGTTCTTTTCACATACCACCACATATGGATCCACCAGTGTCATTGCATGTGTGTTCTTTTCACAATCCACCTTTGGATCCACCAGTTTCATTGCATGTGTGCTCTTTTTACTAACAACAAACAGAGTTATTGCATGTGTATTCTATTCAAGGACCACTCATGGATCCACCAGTGTCATTGCATGTGTGTTCTTTTTACTAACAACAACCAGAGTCATTGCATGTGTGTTATTTTCACATACCACATATGGATCAACCAGTGTCATTGCATGAGTGTTCTTTTTACTAACAACAACTAGAGTTATTTCATGTGTGTTCTTTTCACATACCACATATGGATCCACAGTGTCATTGAAATGTGTGTTCTTCTTCAGAGACCACACATGGATCCACCAGTGTCATTGCATTAGTGTTCTTTTTACTAACAACAACTGGAGTCATTGCATGTGTGTTCTTTTCACATACCACATATGGATCAACCAGTGCCATTGCATGTGTGTTTTTTCATATCCACCTATGGATCCACCAGTGTCATTGCATGTGTGCTTTTTACTAACAATAACTGAGTCATTGCATGTGTGTTTTCTTCAGAGACCACACATGGATCCACCAGTGTCATTGCATGTGTGTTCTTTTTACTAACAACAACCAGAGTCATTGAAATGTGTGTTCTTTTCACATACCACATATGGATCCACTAGTGTCATTGCATGTGTGTTCTTTTCACAATCCACCTATGGATCCACCACTGTCATTATATGTGTGCTCTTTTTACAAACAACAACCAGAGTCATTGCATGTGTGTTCTCTTCAGAGACCACACATGGATCCACCAGTGTCATTGCATGTGTGTTCTTTTTACTAACAACAACCAGTCATTGAAATGTGTGTTCTTTTCACATACCACATATGGATCCACCAGTGTCATTGCATGTGTGTTCTTTTCACAATCCACCTTTGGATCCACCAGTGTCATTGCATGTGTGCTCTTTTTACTAACAACAAACAGAGTCATTGCATGTGTGTTCTATTCAAGGACCACTCATGGATCCACCAGTCAATGCATGTGTGTTCCTTTTACTAACAACAACCAGAGTCATTGCATGTGTGTTATTTTCACATACCACATATGGATCCACCAGTGTCATTGCATGTGTGTTCTTTTTACTAACAACAACTGGAGTCATTGCATGTGTGTTCTTTTCACATACCACATATGGATCAACTAGTGTCATTGCATGTGTGTTCTTTTCACAATCCACCTATGGATCCACCAGTGTCATTGCATGTGTGCTCTTTTTACTTACAAAAACCAGAGTCACTGCATGTGTGTTTCTTCAGAGACCACACATGGATCCACCAGTGTCATTGCATGTGTGTTCTTTTTACTCGCAACAACCAGAGTCATTGAAATGTGTGTTCTTTTCACATACCACATATGGATCAACTAGTGTCATTACATGTGTGTTCTTTTCACAATCCACCTATGGATCCACCACTTTCATTGCATGTGTGCTCTTTTTACTAACAACAACCAGAGTCATTGCATGTGTGTTCTCTTCAGAGACCACACATGGATCCACCAGTGTCATTGCATGTGTGTTCTTTTTACTAACAACAACCAGAGTCATTGAAATGTGTGTTCTTTTCACATACCACCACATATGGATCCACCAGTGTCATTGCATGTGTGTTCTTTTCACAATCCACCTTGGATCCACCAGTTTCATTGCATGTGTGCTCTTTTTACTAACAACAAACAGAGTTATTGCATGTGTATTCTATTCAAGGACCACTCATGGATCCACCAGTGTCATTGCATGTGTGTTCTTTTTACTAACAACAACCAGAGTCATTGCATGTGTGTTATTTTCACATACCACATATGGATCAACCAGTGTCATTGCATGAGTGTTCTTTTTACTAACAACAACTAGAGTTATTTCATGTGTGTTCTTTTCACATACCACATATGGATCCACCAGTGTCATTGAAATGTGTGTTCTTTAGAGAGACCACACATGGATCCACCAGTGTCATTGCATGTGTGTTCTTTTTACTAACAACAACTGGAGTCATTGCATGTGTGTTCTTTTCACATACCACATATGGATCAACCAGTGTCATTGCATGTGTGTTCTTTTCATATCCACCTATGGATCCACCAGTGTCATTGCATGTGTGCTCTTTTTACTAACAATAACCAGAGTCATTGCATGTGTGTTCTCTTCAGAGACCACACATGGATCCACCAAAGGTCATTGCATGTGTGTTCTTTTTACTAACAACAACCAGAGTCATTGAAATGTGTGTTCTTTTCACATACCACATATGGATCCACTAGTGTCATTGCATGTGTGTTCTTTTCACAATCCACCTATGGATCCACCACTGTCATTATATGTGTGCTCTTTTTACTAACAACAACCAGAGTCATTGCATGTGTGTTCTCTTCAGAGACCACACATGGATCCACCAGTGTCATTGCATGTGTGTTTTTTTACTAACAACAACCAGAATCATTGGAATATGTGTTCTTTTAACATACCACATATGGATCCACCAGTGTCATTGCATGTGTGTTCTTTTCACAATCCACCTTTGGATCCACCAGTGTCATTGCATGTGTGCTCTTTTTACTAACAACAAACAGAGTCATTGCATGTGTGTTCTATTCAAGGACCACTCATGGATCCACCAGTGTCAATGCATGTGTGTTCTTTTTACTAACAACAACCAGAGTCATTGCATGTGTGTTATTTTCACATACCACATATGGATCCACCAGTGTCATTGCATGTGTGTTCTTTTTACTAACAACAACTGGAGTCATTGCATGTGTGTTCTTTTCACATACCACATATGGATCAACTAGTGTCATTGTGTGTTCTTTCACAATCCACCTATGGATCCACCAGTGTCATTGCATGTGTGCTCTTTTTACTTACAATAACCAGAGTCATTGCATGTGTGTTCTCTTCAGAGACCACACATGGATCCACCAGTGTCATTGCATGTGTGTTCTTTTTACTCGCAACAACCAGAGTCATTGAAATGTGTGTTCTTTTCACATACCACATATGGATCAACTAGTGTCATTACATGTGTGTTCTTTTCACAATCCACCTATGGATCCACCACTTTCATTGCATGTGTGCTCTTTTTACTAACAACAACCAGAGTCATTGCATGTGTGTTCTCTTCAGAGACCACACATGGATCCACCAGTGTCATTGCATGTGTGTTCTTTTTACTAACAACAACCAGAGTCATTGAAATGTGTGTTCTTTTCACATACCACCACATATGGATCCACCAGTGTCATTGCATGTGTGTTCTTTTCACAATCCACCTTTGGATCCACCAGTTTCATTGCATGTGTGCTCTTTTTACTAACAACAAACAGAGTTATTGCATGTGTATTCTATTCAAGGACCACTCATGGATCCACCAGTGTCATTGCATGTGTGTTCTTTTTACTAACAACAACCAGAGTCATTGCATGTGTGTTATTTTCACATACCACATATGGATCAACCAGTGTCATTGCATGAGTGTTCTTTTTACTAACAACAACTAGAGTTATTTCATGTGTGTTCTTTTCACATACCACATATGGATCCACCAGTGTCATTGAAATGTGTTCTCTTCAGAGACCACACATGGATCCACCAGTGTCATTGCATGTGTGTTCTTTTTACTAACAACAACTGGAGTCATTGCATGTGTGTTCTTTTCACATACCACATATGGATCAACAAGTGTCATTGCATGTGTGTTCTTTTCATATCCACCTATGGATCCACCAGTGTCATTGCATGTGTGCTCTTTTTACTAACAATAACCAGAGTCATTGCATGTGTGTTCTCTTCAGAGACCACACATGGATCCACCAGTGTCATTGCATGTGTGTTCTTTTTACTAACAACAACCAGAGTCATTGAAATGTGTGTTCTTTTCACATACCACATATGGATCCACTAGTGTCATTGCATGTGTGTTCTTTTCACAATCCACCTATGGATCCACCACTGTCATTGTATGTGTGCTCTTTTTACTAACAACAACCAGAGTCATTGCATGTGTGTTCTCTTCAGAGACCACACATGGATCCACCAAAGGTCATTGCATGTGTGTTCTTTTACTAACAACAACCGAGTCATTGTAATGTGTGTTCTTTTAACATACCACATATGGATCCACCAGTGTCATTGCATGTGTGTTCTTTTCACAATCCACCTTTGGATCCACCAGTGTCATTGCATGTGTGCTCTTTTTACTAACAACAAACAGAGTCATTGCATGTGTGTTCTATTCAAGGACCACTCATGGATCCACCTGGGTCATTGCATGTGTGTTCTTTTTACTAACAACCAGAGTCATTGCATGTGTGTTATTTTCACATACCACATATGGATCCACCAGTGTCATTGCATGTGTGTTCTTTTTACTAACAACAACTGGAGTCATTGCATGTGTGTTCTTTTCACATACCACATATGGATCAACTAGTGTCATTGCATGTGTGTTCTTTTCACAATCCACCTATGGATCCACCAGTGTCATTGCATGTGTGCTCTTTTTACTTACAATAACCAGAGTCATTGCATGTGTGTTCTTCAGAGACCACACATGGATCCACCATGTCATTGCTTGTGTGTTCTTTTTACTCGCAACAACCAGAGTCATTGAAATGTGTGTTCTTTTCACATACCACATATGGATCAACTAGTGTCATTACATGTGTGTTCTTTTCACAATCCACCTATGGATCCACCACTTTCATTGCATGTGTGCTCTTTTTACTAACAACAACCAGAGTCATTGCATGTGTGTTCTCTTCAGAGACCACACATGGATCCACCAGTGTCATTGCATGTGTGTTCTTTTTACTAACAACAACCAGAGTCATTGAAATGTGTGTTCTTTTCACATACCACCACATATGGATCCACCAGTGTCATTGCATGTGTGTTCTTTTCACAATCCACCTTTGGATCCACCAGTTTCATTGCATGTGTGCTCTTTTTACTAACAACAAACAGAGTTATTGCATGTGTATTCTATTCAAGGACCACTCATGGATCCACCAGTGTCATTGCATGTGTGTTCTTTTTACTAACAACAACCAGAGTCATTGCATGTGTGTTATTTTCACATACCACATATGGATCAACCAGTGTCATTGCATGAGTGTTCTTTTTACTAACAACAACTAGAGTTATTTCATGTGTGTTCTTTTCACATACCACATATGGATCCACCAGTGTCATTGAAATGTGTGTTCTCTTCAGAGACCACACATGGATCCACCAGTGTCATTGCATGTGTGTTCTTTTTACTAACAACAACTGGAGTCATTGCATGTGTGTTCTTTTCACATACCACATATGGATCAACCAGTGTCATTGCATGTGTGTTCTTTTCATATCCACCTATGGATCCACCAGTGTCATTGCATGTGTGCTCTTTTTACTAACAATAACCAGAGTCATTGCATGTGTGTTCTCTTCAGAGACCACACATGGATCCTGATGTCATTGCATGTGTGTTCTTTTTACTAACAACAACCAGAGTCATTGAAATGTGTGTTCTTTTCACATACCACATATGGATCCACTAGTGTCATTGCATGTGTGTTCTTTTCACAATCCACCTATGGATCCACCACTGTCATTATATGTGTGCTCTTTTTACTAACAACAACCAGAGTCATTGCATGTGTGTTCTCTTCAGAGACCACACATGGATCCACCAGTGTCATTGCATGTGTGTTCTTTTCACAATCCACCTATGGATCCACTAGTGTCAATGCATGTGTCCTCTTTTTACTAACAACAACCAGAGTCATTGCATGTGTGTTCTATTCAAAGACCACTAATGGATCCACCAGTGTCATTGCATATGTGTTCTTTTTACTAACAACAATTGGAGTCATTGGATGTGTGTTCTTTTCACATACCACATATGGATCCACCAGTGTCATTGCATGTGTGCTCTTTTCACAATCCACCTATGGATCCACTAGTGTCATTGCATGTGAGTTCTTTTTAGTAACAACAACCAGAGTCATTGCATGTGTGTTCTTTTCATATACCACATATGGATCCACCAGTGTTATTGAAATGTGTGTTCTCTTCAGAGACCACACATGGATCCACCAGTGTCATTGCATGTGTGTTCTTTTTACTAACAACAACTGGAGTCATTGCATGTGTGTTCTTTTCAGATACCACATATGGATCCACCAGTGTCATTGCATGTGTGTTCTTTTCGAAATACACCTATGGATCCACCAGTGTCATTGCATTTGTGCTCTTTTTACTAACAACAACCAGAGTCATTGCATGTGTGTTCTTTTTACTAACAACAACCAGAGTCATTGAAATGTGTGTTCTTTTCACATACCACATATGGATCCACCAGTGTCATTGCATGTGTGTTATTTTCAGAATCCACCTTTGGATCCACCAGTGTCATTGCATGTGTGCTCTTTTTACTAACAACAACCAGAGTCATTGCATCTGTGTTCTCTTCAAAGACCACACATGGATCCACCAGTGTCATTGCATGTGTGTTCTTTCTACTAACAACAACCAGAGTCATTGAAATGTGTGTTCTCTTCAGAGACCACACATGGATCCACAAGTGTCATTGCATGTGTGTTCTTTTTACTAACAACAACCAGAGTCATTGCATGTGTGTTATTTTCACATACCACATATGGATCCACCAGTGTCATTGCATGTGTGTTCTTTTTACTAACAACAACTGGAGTCATTGCATGTGTGTTCTTTTCACAATCCACCTATGGATCCACCAGTGTCATTGCATGTGAGTTCTTTTTAGTAACAACAACCAGAGTCATTGCATGTGTGTTCTTTTCATATACCACATATGGATCCACCAGTGTTATTGAAATGTGTGTTCTCTTCAGAGACCACACATGGATCCACCAGTGTCATTGCATGTGTGTTCTTTTTACTAACAACAACTGGAGTCATTGCATGTGTGTTCTTTTCAGATACCACATATGGATCCACCAGTGTCATTGCATGTGTGTTCTTTTCGAAATACACCTATGGATCCACCAGTGTCATTGCATTTGTGCTCTTTTTACTAACAACAACCAGAGTCATTGCATGTGTGTTCTTTTTACTAACAACAACCAGAGTCATTGAAATGTGTGTTCTTTTCACATACCACATATGGATCCACCAGTGTCATTGCATGTGTGTTCTTTTCAGAATCCACCTTTGGATCCACCAGTGTCATTGCATGTGTGCTCTTTTTACTAACAACAACCAGAGTCATTGCTTGTGTGTTCTCTTCAAAGACCACACATGGATCCACCAGTGTCATTGCATGTGTGTTCTTTCTACTAACAACAACCAGAGTCATTGAAATGTGTGTTCTCTTCAGAGACCACACATGGATCCACAAGTGTCATTGCATGTGTGTTCTTTTTACTAACAAC
Organism: Avena insularis; assembly: GCA_023614405.1. Classification (NCBI taxonomy): domain Eukaryota; kingdom Viridiplantae; phylum Streptophyta; class Magnoliopsida; order Poales; family Poaceae; genus Avena; species Avena insularis. The sequence goes on along the minus strand of CM042684.1, from coordinate 276,707,941 downwards.
AACCAGAGTCATTGCATGTGTGTTATTTTAACATACCACATATGGATCCACCAGTGTCATTGCATGTGTGTTCTTTTTACTAACAACAACTGGATTCATTGCATGTGTGTTCTTTTCACATACCACATATTGATCAACCAGTGTCATTGCATGTGTGTTGTTTTCACAATCCACCTATGGATCCACCAGTTTCATTGCATGTGTGCTCTGTTTGCTAACAACAACCAGAGTCACTGCGTGTGTGTTCTCTTCAGAGACCACACATGGATCCACCAGTGTCATTGCATGTTTGTTCTTTTTACTAACAACAACCAGAGTCATTGAAATGTGTGTTCTTTTCACATACCACATATGGATCCACCAGTGTCATTGCAAGTGTGTTCTTTTCACAATCTACCTTTGGATCCACCACTGTCATTGCATGTGTGCTCTTTTTACTAATAACAACCAGAGTCATTGCATGTGTGTTCTATTCAAAGACCACTCACGGATCCACCAGTGTCATTGCATGTGTGTTATTTTTACTAACAACGACCAGAGTCATTGAAATGTGTGTTCTCTTCAGAGACCACACATGGATCCAGCAGTGTCATTGCATGTGTGTTCTCTTTACTAACAACAACCAGAGTCATTGCATGTGTGTTATTTTCACATACCACATATGGATCCACTAGTGTCATCGCATGAGTGTTCTTTTTACTAACAACAACTGGAGTCATTTCATGTGTGTTCTTTTCACATACCACATATGGATCCACCAGTGTCATTGAAATGTGTGTTCTCTTCAGAGACCACACATGGATCCACCAGTGTCATTGCATGTGTGTTCTTTTTACTAACAACAACTAGAGTCATTGCATGTGTTTTCTTTTCACATACCACATATGGATCAACCAGTGTCATTGCATGTGTGTTCTTTTCACAATCCACCTATGGATCCACCAGTGTCATTGCATGTGTTCTCTTTTTACTAATAACAACCAGAGTCATTGCATGTATGTTCTCTTCAGAGACCACACATGGATCCACCAGTGTCATTGCGTGTGTGTTCTTTTTACTAATAATAACTAGAGTCATTGAAATGTGTGTTCTTTTCACATACCACATATGGATCCACTAGTGTCATTGCATGTGTGTTCTTTTCATAATCCACCTATGGATCCACCAGTGTCATTGCATGTGTGCTCTTTTTAATAACAACAACCAGAGTCATTGCGTGTGTGTTCTCTTAAGAGACCACACATGGATTCACGAGTGTCATTGCATGTGTGTTCTTTTTACTAACAACAACCAGAGTCATTGAAATGTGTGCTCTTTTCACATACCACATATGGATCCACCAGTGTCATTGCATGTCTGTTCTTTTCACAATCCACCTTTGGATCCACAAGTGTCATTGCATGTGTGCTCTTTTTACTAACAACAACCAGAGTCATTGCATGTGTGTTCTATTCAAATACCACTCATGGATCCACCAATGTCATTGCATGTGTGTTCTTTTTACTAACAACAACCAGGGTCATTGAAATGTGTGTTCTCTTGAGAGACCACACATGGATCCACCAGTGTCATTGCATGTGTGTTCTTTTCACTAACAACAACCAAAGTCATTTCATGTGTGTTCTTTTCACATAACACATATGGATCCACCAGTATCATTGCATGTGTGTTCTTTTTACTAACAACAACTGGAGTCATTTCATGTGTGTTGTTTTCACATACCACATATGGATCCACCAGTGTCATTGAAATGTGTGTTGTCTTCAGAGACCACACATGGATCCACCAGTGTCATTGCATGTGTGTTCTTTTTACTAACAACAACTGGAGTCATTGCATGTGTGTTCTTTTCACATACCACATATGTATCCACCAGTGTCATTGCATGTGTGTTCTTTTCACAATCCACCTATGGATCCACCAGTGTCATTGCATTTGTGCTCTTTTTACTAAAAACAACCAGAGTCATTGCATGTGTGTTCTCTTTAGAGACCACACATGGATCCACCAGTGTCATTGCATGTGTGTTCTTTTTACTAACAACAACCAGAGTCATTGAAATGTGTGTTCTTTTCACATACCACATATGGATCCACTAGTGTCATTGCATGTGTGTTCTTTTCACAATCCACCTTTGGATCCACCAGTGTCATTGCATGTGTGCTCTTTTTACTAACAACAACCAGAGTCATTGCATGTGTGTTCTATTCAAAGACCACTCATGGATCCACCAGTGTCATTGCATGTGTGTTCTTTTTACTAACAATAACCAGAGTCATTGCATGTGTGTTATTTTCACATACAACATATGGATCCACGAGTGTCATTGCATGTGTGTTCTTTTTACTAACAACAACCAGAGTCATTGAAATGTGTTTTCTTTTCACATACGACATATGGATCCACCAGTGTCATTGCATGTGTGTTCTTTTCACAATCCACCTTTGATTCCACCAGTGTCATTGAATGTGTGCTCTTTTTTACTAATAACAACCAGGGTCATTGAAATGTGTGTTATCTTGAGAGACCACACATGGATCCACCAGTGTCATTGCATGTGTGTTCTTTTCACTAACAACAACCAAAGTCATTTCATGTGTGTTGTTTTCACATACCACATATGGATCCACCAGTGTCATTGCATGTGTGTTCTTTTTACTAACAACAACTGGAGTCATTTCATGTGTGTTCTTTTCACATACCACATATGGATCCACCAGTGTCATTGACTTGTGTGTTCTCTTCAGAGACCACACATGGATCCACCAGTGTCATTGCATGTGTGTTCTTTTTACTAACAATAAGTGGAGTCATTGCATGTGTGTTCTTTTCACATACCACATATGGATCCACCAGTGTCATTGCATGTGTGTTCTTTTCACAATCCACCTATGGATCCACCAGTGTCATTGCATGTGTGTTCTTTTTACTAACAACAACCAGAGTCATTGCATGTGTGTTCTTTTCACATACCACATATGGATCCACCAGTGTCATTGAAATGTGTGTTCTCTTCAGAGACCACAGATGGATCCCCCAGTGTCATTGCATGTGTGTTCTTTTTACTAACAACAACTGGAGCTATTGCATGTGTGTTCTTTTCACATACCACATATGGATCCACCATTGTCATTGCATGTGTGTTCTTTTCACAATCCACCTATGGATCCACAAGTGTCATTTCATTTGTGCTCTTTTTACTAACAACAACCAAAGTCATTGCATGTGTGTTCTTTTCAGAGACCACACATGGATCCACCAGTGTCATTGCATGTGTGTTCTTTTTACTAACAATTACTGGAGTCATTGCATGTGTGTTCTTTTCACATACCACATATGGATCCACCAGTGTCATTGCATGTGTGTTATTTTCACAATCCACCTATAGATCCACCGGTGTCATTGCATGTGTGTTCTTTTTACTAACAACAACCAGTCATTGCATGTGTGTTCTTTTCACATACCACATATGGATCCACCAGTGTCATTGAAATGTGTGTTCTCTTCGGAGACCACAGATGGATCCACTAGTGTCATTGCATGTGTGTTCTTTTTACTAACAACAACTAGAGTCATTGCATGTGTGTTCTTTTCACATACCACATATGGATCCACTAGTGTCATTGCATGTGTGTTCTTTTCACAATCCACCTATGGATCCACCAGTGTCATTTCATTTGTGCTCTTTTTACTAAGAACAACCAGAGTCATTGCATGTGTGTTCTCTTCAGAGACCACACATGGATCCACCAGTGTCATTGCATGTGTGTTCTTTTTGCTAACAACAACCAGAGTCATTGCATGTGTGTTATTTTCACATACCACATATGGATCCACTAGTGTTGTTGCATGAGTGTTCTTTTTACTAACAACAACTAGAGGCATTTCATGTCTGTTCTTTTCACATACCACATATGGATCCACCAGTGTCATTGAAATGTGTGTTCTCTTCAGAGACCACACATGGATCCACCAGTGTCATTGCATGTGTGTTCTTTTTACTAACAACAACTGGAGTCATTGCATGTGTGATCTTTTCACAATCCACCTATGGATCCACCAGTGTCATTGCATGTGTGCTCTTTTTACTAACAATAACTAGAGTCATTGCATGTGTGTTCTCTTCAAAGACCACACATGGATCCACCAGTGTCATTGCATGTGTGTTCTTTTTACTAAAAACAACCCGAGTGATTCAAATGTGTGTTCTCTTCAGAGACCACACATGGATCCACCAGTGACATTGCATGTGTGTTCTTTTGACTAACAACAACCAGAGTCATTGCATTTGTGTTATTTTCACATACCACATATGGATCCACTAGTGTCATTGCATGTGTGTTCTTTTCACAATCCACCTATGGATCCACCAGTGTCATTGCATGTGTGCTCTTTTTACTAACAACAACCAGAGTCATTGCATGTGTGTTCTCTTCAGAGACCACACATGGATCCACCAGTGTCATTGCATGTGTGTTCTTTTTACTAACAACAACCAGAGTCATTGAAATGTGTGTTCTTTTCACATACCACATATGGATCCACCAGTGTCATTGCATGTGTGTTCTTTTCACAATCCACCTTTGGATCCACCAGTGTCATTGCATGTGTGCTCTTTTTACTAACAACAACCAGAGTCATTGCATGTGTGTTCTATTCAAAGACCACTCATGGATCCACCAGTGTCATTGCATGTGTGTTCTTTTTACTAACAACAACCAGAGTCATTGCATGTGTGTTATTTTCACATACCACATATGGATCCACCAGTGTCATTGCATGAGTGTTCTTTTTACTAACAACAACTAGAGTCATTTCATGTGTGTTCTTTTCACATACCACATATGGATCAACTAGTGTCATTGCATGTGTGTTCTTTTCACAATCGACCTATGGATCCACGAGTGTCATTGCATGTGTGCTCTTTTTACTAACAATAACCAGAGTCATTGCATGTGTGTTCTCTTCAGAGACCACACATGGATCCACCAGTGTTATTTTCACATACCACATATGGATCCACCTGTGTCATTGAAATGTGTGTTCTCTTTAGAGACCACACATGGATCCACCAGTGTCATTGCATGTGTGTTCTTTTTACTAACAACTAGAGTCATTGCATGTCTGTTCTTTTCACATACCACATTTGGATCAACCAGTGTCACTGCATGTGTGTTCTTTTCACAATCCACCTATGGATCCACCAGTGTCATTGCATGTGTGCTCTTTTTACTAACAACAACCAGAGTCATTGCATGTGTGTTATCTTCAGAGACCACACATGGATCCACCAGTGCCATTGCATGTGTGTTCTCTTCAGAGACCACAGATGGATCCACCAGTGTCATTGCATGTGTGTTCTTTTTACTAACAACAACTGGAGTCATTGCATGTGTGTTCTTTTCACATACCACATATGGATCCTCCAGTGTCATTGCATGTGTGTTCTTTTCACAATCCACCTATGGATCCACCAGTGTCATTGCATGTGTCCTCTTTTTACTAACAACAACCAGAGTCATTGCATGTGTGTTCTATTCAAAGACCACTCATGGATCCACCAGCGTCATTGCATGTGTGTTCTTTTTACTAACAACAATTGGAGTCATTGGATGTGTGTTCTTTTCACATACCACATATGGATCCACCAGTGTCATTGCATGTGTGCTCTTTTCACAATCCACCTATGGATCCACCAGTGTCATTGCATGTGAGTTCTTTTTAGTAACAACAACCAGAGTCATTGCATGTGTGTTATTTTCATATACCACATATGGATCCACCAGTGTTATTGAAATGTGTGTTCTCTTCAGATACCACATATCGATCCACCAGTGTCATTGCATGTGTGTTCTTTTCGAAATACACCTATGGATCCACCAGTGTCATTGCATTTGTGCTCTTTTTACTAACAACAACCAGAGTCATTGCATGTGTGTTCTTTTTACTAACAACAACCAGAGTCATTGAAATGTGTGTTCTTTTCACATACCACATATGGATCCACCAGTGTCATTGCATGTGTGTTCTTTTCAGAATCCACCTTTGGATCCACCAGTGTCATTGCATGTGTGCTCTTTTTACTACCAACAACCAGAGTCATTGCATGTGTGTTCTCTTCAAATACCACACATGGATCCACCAGTGTCATTGCATGTGTGTTCTTTCTACTAACAACAACCAGAGTCATTGAAATGTGTGTTCTCTTCAGAGACCACACATGGATCCACAAGTCTCATTGCATGTGTGTTCTTTTTACTAACAACAACCAGAGTCATTGCATGTGTGTTATTTTCACATACCACATATGGATCCACCAGTGTCATTGCATGTGTGTTCTTTTTACTAACAACAACTAGAGTCATTGCATGTGTGTTCTTTTCACATACCACATATGGATCAACTAGTGTCATTGCATGTGTGTTCTTTTCACAATCGACCTATGGATCCACGAGTGTCATTGCATGTGTGCTCTTTTTACTAACAATAACCAGAGTCATTGCATGTGTGTTCTCTTCAGAGACCACACATGGATCCACCAGTGTCTTTGCATGTGTGCTCTTTTCACAATCCACCTATGGATCCACCAGTGTCATTGCATGTGTGCTTTTTCTACTAACAACAACTAGAGTCATGGCATGTGTGTTCTCTTCAGAGACTACTCATGGATCCACCAGTGTCATTGCATGTGTGTTCTTTTTACTAACAACAACTAGAGTCATTGAAATGTGTGTTCTTTTCACATACCACATATGGATCCACTAGTGTCATTGCATGTGTATTCTTTTCAAAATCCACCTATGGATCCACCAGTGTCATTGCATGTGTGCTCTTTTTACTAACAACAACCAGAGTCATTGCATGTGTGTTCTCTTCAGAGACCACACATGGATCCACGAGTGTCATTGCATGTGTGTTCTTTTTACACACAACAACCAGAGTCATTGAAATGTGTGTTCTTTTCTAATACCACATATGGATCCACCAGTGTCATTGCATGTGTGTTCTTTTCACAATCCACCAGTGTCATTGCATGCGTGCTCTTTTTACTAACAACAGCCAGAGTCATTGCATGTGTGTTCTATTTAAGGACTACTCATGGATCCAGCAGTGTCATTGCATGTGTGTTCTTTTTATTAACAACAACTAGAGTCATTGCATGTGTGTTATTTTCGCATACCACCTATGGATCCACCAGTGTCATTGCATGAGTGTTCTTTTTACTAACAACAACTAGAGTCATTTCATGTGTGTTCTTTTCACATACCACATATGGATCCACCAGTGTCATTGAAATGTGTGTTCTCTTTAGAGACCACACATGGATCCACCAGTGTCATTGCATGTGTGTTCTTTTTACTAACAACAACTGGACTCATTGCATGTGTGTTCTTTTCACATACCACATATGGATCAACCAGTGTCATTGCATGTGTGTTGTTTTCACAATCCACCTATGGATCCACCAGTGTCATTGCATGTGTGATCTTTTTACTAACAACAACTAGATTCATTGCATGTGTGTTCTCTTCAGAGACCACACATGGATCCATCAGTGTCATTGCATGTGTGTTGTTTTTACTAACAACAACCAGAGTCATTGAAATGTGTGTTCTCTTCAGAGACCACATATGGATCCACCAGTGTCATTGTATGTGTGCTATTTTTACTAACAACAACCAGAGTCATTGCATGTGTGTTCTCTTCAAAGACCACACATGGATCCACCAGTGTCATTGCATGTGTGTTCTTTTTACTAACAACAACCAGAGTCATTGAAAAGTGTGTTCTCTTCAGAGACCACACATGGATCCACCAGTGTCATTGCATGTGTGTTCTTTTTACTAACAACAACCAGAGTCATTGCATGTGTGTTCTTTTCACATACCACATATGGATCCACCAGTGTCATTGCATGTGCGTTCTTTTCACAATGCACCTATGGATCCACTAGTGTCATTGCACGTGTGTGCTTTTTACTGACAACAACCAGAGTCATTGCATGTGTGTTCTCTTTAGAGACCACACATGGATCCACCAGTGTCATTGCATGTGTGTTCTCTTTACTAACAACAACTAGAGTCATTGAAATGTGTGTTCTTTTCACATACCACATATGGATCCACCAGTGTTATTGCATGTGTGTTCTTTTCACATACCACATATGGATCCACCAGTGTCATTGCATGTGTGTTCTTTTCACATACCACATATGGATCCACCAGTGTCATTGCATGTGTGTTCTTTTCACAATCCACCTATGGATCCACCAGTGTCATTACATGTGTGCTCTTTTTACTAACAACAACTAGATTCATTGCACGTGTGTTCTCTTCAGAGACCACACATGGATCCACCAGTGTCATTGCATGTGTGTTCTTTTTACTAACAACAACTAGAGTCATTGCATGTGTGTTCTTCTCACATACCACATATGGATCCACCAGTGTCATTGCATGTGTGTTCTTTTTACTAACAACAACCAGAGTCATTGCATGTGTGTTATTTTCACATACCATACATGGATCCACCAGTGTCATTGCATGTGTGTTATTTTTACTAATAACAACTGGAGTCATTGGATGTGTGTTCTTTTCACATACCACATATGGATCCACCAGTGTCATTGCATGTGTGTTCTTTTTACAATCCACCTATGGATCCACAAGTGTCATTGCATGTGTGCTCTTTTTACTAACAACAACCAGTGTCATTGCATGTGTCTTCTTTTCACATACCACATATGGATCCACCAGTGTCATTGCATGTATGTTCTTTTCACAATGCACCTATGGATCCACCAGTTTCATTGCATGTGTGCTCTTTTTACTAACATCAACCAGAGTCATTGCATGTGTGTTCTCTTCAGAGACCACACATGGATCCAAAAGTGTCATTGCATAAGTGTTCTTTTTACTAACAACGAGAGTCATTGCATGTGTGTTCTTTTCACATACCACATATGGATCCACCAGTGTCATTGAAATGTGTGTTCTCTTTAGAGACCACACATGGATCCACCAGTGTCATTGCATGTGTGTTCTTTTTACTAACAACAACTGGAGTCATTGCATGTGTGTTCTTTTTACTAACAACAACAAGAGTCATTGTATGTGTGTTCTCTTTAGAGACCACACATGGATCCACCAGTGTCATTGCATGTGTGTTGTATTTACTAACAACAACCAGAGTCATTGAAATGTGTCTTCTTTTCACATACCACATATGGATCCACCAGTGTCATTGCATGTGTGTTCTTTTCACAATCCACCTATGGATCCACCAGTGTCATTGCATGTGTGCTCTTTTTACTAACGACAACTAGAGTCATTGCATGTGTGTTCTCTTCAAAGACCACACATGGATCCACCAGTGTCATTGCATGTGTGTTCTTTTTACTAACAACAACCAGAGTCATTGAAAAGTGTGTTCTCTTCAGAGACCACACATGGATCCACCAGTGTCATTGCATGTGTGTTCTTTTTACTAACAACAACTATAGTCATTGCATGCGTGTTCTTTTCACATACCACATATGGATCCACCAGTGTCATTGCATGTGTGTTATTTTTACTAATAACAACTGGAGTCATTGCATGTGTGTTCTTTTCACATACCACATATGGATCCACCAGTGTCATTGCATGTGTGTTCTTTTTACAATCCACCTATGGATCCACAGTGTCATTGCATGTGTGCTCTTTTTACTAACAACAACCAGAGTCATTGCATGTGTGTTTTGTTTAGGGACCACACATGGATCCATTAGTGTCATTGCATGTGTGTTCTTTTTACTAACAACAACCAGTGTCATTGCATGTGTCTTCTTTTCACATACCACATATGGATCAACCAGTGTCATTGCATGTATGTTCTTTTCACAATGCACCTATGGATCGACCAGTGTCATTGCATGTGTGCTCTTTTTACTAACATCAACCAGAGTCATTGCATGTGTGTTCTCTTCAGAGACCACACATGGATCCAAAAGTGTCATTGCATGTGTGTTCTTTTTACTAACAACGAGAGTCATTGCATGTGTGTTGTTTTCACATACCACATATGGATCCACCAGTGTCATTGAAATGTGTGTTCTCTTTAGAGACCACACATGGATCCACCAGTGTCATTGCATGTGTGTTCTTTTTACTAACAACAACTGGAGTCATTGCATGTGTGTTCTTTTTACTGACAACAACAAGAGTCATTGCATGTGTGTTCTCTTTAGAGACCACACATGGATCCACCAGTGTCATTGCATGTGTGTTGTATTTACTAACAACAACCAGAGTCATTGAAATGTGTCTTCTTTTCACATACCACATATGGATCCACCAGTGTCATTGCATGTGTGTTCTTTTCACAATCCACCTATGGATCCACCAGTGTCATTGCATGTGTGCTCTTTTTACTAACAACAACTAGAGTCATTGCATGTGTGTTCTCTTCAAAGACCACACATGGATCCACCAGTGTCATTGCATGTGTGTTCTTTTTACTAACAACAACCAGAGTCATTTAAAAGTGTGTTCTCTTCAGAGACCACACATGGATCCACCAGTGTCATTGCATGTGTGTTCTTTTTACTAACAACAACTACAGTCATTGCATGCGTGTTCTTTTCACATACCACATATGGATCCACCAGTGTCATTACATGTGTGTTCTTTTTACTAACAACAACTGGAGTCATTTCATGTGTGTTCTTTTCTCATACCACATATGGATCCACCAGTGTCATTGAAATGTGTGTTCTCTTCAGAGACCACACATGGATCCACCAGTGTCATTGCATGTGTGTTCTTTTTACTAAAAACAACTAGAGTCATTGAAATGTGTGTTCTTTTCACATACCACATATGGATCCACCAGTGTCATTGCATGTGTGTTCTTTCTTTTCATAATCCACCTATGGATCCACCAGTGTCATTGCATGTGTGCTCTTTTTACTAACAACAACCAGAGTCATTGCATGTGTGTTCTCTTCAAAGACCACACATGGATCCACCAGTGTCATTGCATGTGTGTTCTTTTTACTAACAACAACCAGAGTCATTGAATTGTGTGTTCTTTTCACATACCACATATGGATCCACCAGTGTCATTGCATGTGTGTTCTTTTCACAATCCACCTATGGATCCACCAGTGTCATTGCATGTGTGTTGTTTTTACTAACAACAACCAGAGTCATTGAAATGTGTGTTCTCTTCAGAGACCACATATGGATCCACCAGTGTCATTGCATGTGTGTTCTTTTTACTAACAACAACCAGAGTCATTGCATGTGTGTTATTTTCACATACCATACATGGATCCACCAGTGTCATCGCATGTGTGTTCTTTTTACTAACAACAACTGGAGCCATTGCATGTGTGTTCTTTTCACATACCACATATGGATCCACCAGTGTCATTCATGTGTGTTCTTTTCACAATCCACCTATGGATCCACCAGTGTCATTGCATGTGTGCTCTTTTTACTAACAACAACCAGAGTCATTGCATGTGTGTTCTCTTTAGAGACCACACATGGATCCACTAGTGTCATTGCATGTGTGTTCTTTTTACTAACAACAACTAGTGTCATTGCATGTGTGTTCTTTTCACATACCACATATGGATCCACTAGTGTCATTGCATGTGTGTTCTTTTCACAATCCACCTATGGATCCACCAGTGTCATTGTATGTGTGCTCTTTTTACTAACAACAACAAGAGTCATTGCATGTGTGTTCTTTTCACAATCCACCTATGGATCCACCAGTGTCATTACATGTGTGCTCTTTTTACTAACAACAACTAGATTCATTGCACGTGTGTTCTCTTCAGAGACCACACATGGATCCACCAGTGTCATTGCATGTGTGTTCTTTTTACTAACAACAACTAGAGTCATTGCATGTGTGTTCTTCTCACATACCACATATGGATCCACCAGTGTCATTGCATGTGTGTTCTTTTTACTAACAACAACCAGAGTCATTGCATGTGTGTTATTTTCACATACCATACATGGATCCACCAGTGTCATTGCATGTGTGTTATTTTTACTAATAACAACTGGAGTCATTGGATGTGTGTTCTTTTCACATACCACATATGGATCCACCAGTGTCATTGCATGTGTGTTCTTTTTACAATCCACCTATGGATCCACAAGTGTCATTGCATGTGTGCTCTTTTTACTAACAACAACCAGAGTCATTGCATGTGTGTTTTGTTTAGGGACCACACATGGATCCATTAGTGTCATTGCATGTGTGTTCTTTTTACTAACAACAACCAGTGTCATTGCATGTGTCTTCTTTTCACATACCACATATGGATCCACCAGTGTCATTGCATGTATGTTCTTTTCACAATGCACCTATGGATCCACCAGTGTCATTGCATGTGTGCTCTTTTTACTAACATCAACCAGAGTCATTGCATGTGTGTTCTCTTCAGAGACCACACATGTATCCAAAAGTGTCATTGCATAAGTGTTCTTTTTACTAACAACGAGAGTCATTGCATGTGTGTTCTTTTCACATACCACATATGGATCCACCAGTGTCATTGAAATGTGTGTTCTCTTTAGAGACCACACATGGATCCACCAGTGTCATTGCATGTGTGTTCTTTTTACTAACAACAACTGGAGTCATTGCATGTGTGTTCTTTTTACTGACAACAACAAGAGTCATTGCATGTGTGTTCTCTTTAGAGACCACACATGGATCCACCATTTCATTACATGTGTGATTTTTTACTAACAACAACCTGAGTCATTGAATGTGTGTTCTTTTAACATACCACATATGGATCCACTAGTGTCATTGCATGTGTGCTCTTTTTGACAATCCACCTATGGATCCACCAGTGTCATTGCATGTGTGCTCTTTTACTAACAACAACTAGAGTCATTGCATGTGTTTTCTTTAGTGACCACACATGGATCCTCTAGTGTCATTGCATGTGTGTTCTTTTTAGTAACAACAACCAGAGTCATTGAAATGTGTGTTCTCATCAGAGACCAGACATGGATCCACCAGTGTCATTGCATGTGTGTTCTTTTTACGAACAACAACTGTAGTCATTGCATGTGTGTTCTTTTCACATACCACATATGGATCCACCAGTGTCATTGCATGTGTGTTATTTTTACTAATAACAACTGGAGTCATTGCATGTGTGTTCTTTTCACATACCACATATGGATCCACTAGTGTCATTGCATGTGTGTTCTTTTCACAATCCACCTATGGATCCACCAGTGTCATTGCATGTGTGCTCTTTTTACTAACAACAACCAGAGTCATTGCATGTGTTATATTTAGAGACCACACATGGATCCATTAGTGTCATTGCATGTGTGTTCTTTTTACTAACAACAACCAGTGTCATTGCATGTGTGTTCTTTTTACTAACAACCAGTGTCATTGCATGTCTATTCTTTTCACAATCCACCTATGGATCCACCAGTGTCATTGCATGTGTGATCTTTTTACCAACATCAACCAGAGTCATTGCATGTTAGTTCTCTTTTGATACCACACATGGATCCAAAAGTGTCATTGCATGTGTGTTCTTTTTACTAACAACAACTAGAGTCATTACATGTGTGTTCTTTTCACATACCACATATGGATCCACAAGTGTCATTGAAATGTGTGTTCTCTTTAGAGACCACACATGGATCCACCAGTGTCATTGCATGTGTGTTCTTTTTACTAACAACAACTGGAGTCATTGCATGTGTGTTCTTTTTACTAACAACAACCAGAGTCATTGCATGTGTGTTCTCTTTAGAGACCACACATGGATCCACCAGTGTCATTGCATGTGTGTTCTTTTTACTAACAACAACCAGAGTCATTGAAATGTGTGTTCTTTTCACATACCACATATGGATCCACCAGTGTCATTGCATGTGTGTTCTTTTCACAATCCACCTATGGATCCACCAGTGTCATTGGATGTGTGCTCTTTTTACTAACAACAACAAGAGTCATTGCACATGTATTCTCTTGAGAGACCACACATGGATCCAAAAGTTTCATTGCATGTGTGTTCTTTTACTAACAACAACTAGAGTCATTGCATGTGTGTTTTTTCACATACCACATATGGATCCGCCAGTGTCATTGAAATGTGTGTTCTCTTTAGAGACCATACATGGATCCACAAGTGTCATTGCATGTGTGTTATTTTTACTAACAACAACTGGAGTCATTGCATGTGTGTTCTTTTCACATACCACATATGGATCCACCAGTGTCATTGCATGTGCGTTCTTTTCACAATCCACCTATGGATCCACCAGTGTCATTGCATGTGTGCTCTTTTTACTAACAACAACCAGAGTCATTGCATGTGTGTTCTCTTTATTAACAACAACCAGAGTCACTGAAATGTGTGTTCTTTTCACATACCACATATGGATCCACTAGTGCCATTGCATGTGTGTTCTTTTCACAATCCACCTATGGATCCAGTAGTGTCATTGTATTTGTGCTCTTTTTACTAACAACAACCAGAGTCATTGCATGTGTGTTCTCTTCAGAGACCACACATGGATCCACCAGTGTCATTGCATGTGTGTTCTTTTTACTAACAACAACCAGAGTCATTGAAATGTGTGTTCTTTTCACAATACACATATGGATCCACCAGTGTCATTGCATGTGTGTTCTTTCTTTTCATAATCCACCTATGGATCCACCAGGGTCATTGCAAGTGTGCTCTTTTTACTAACAACAACCAGAGTTATTGCATGTGTGTTCTCTTCAAAGACCACACATGGATCCGCCAGTGTCATTGCATGTGTGTTCTTTTCACTAACAACAACCAGAGTGATTGAAATGTGTGTTCTCTTCAGAGACCACACATGGATCCACCAGTGTCATTGCATGTGTGTTCTTTTGACTAACAACAACCAGAGTCATTGCATGTGTGTTATTTTCACATACCACATATGGATCTACCAGTGTCATTGCATGTGTGTTCTTTTTACTAACAACAACTGGAGTCATTTCATGTGTGTTCTTTTCACATACCACATATGGATCCTCCAGTGTCATTGAAATGTGTGTTCTCTTCAGAGACCACACATGGATCCACCAGTGTCATTGCATGTGTGTTCTTTTTACTAACAACAACTGGAGTCATTGCATGTGTGTTCTTTTCACATACCACATATGGATCCACCAGTGTCATTGCATGTGTGTTCTTTTCACAATCCGCCTATGGATCCACCAGTGTCATTGCATGTGTGCTCTTTTTACTAACAACAACCAGAGTCATTGCATGTGTGCTCTTTACACAATGCACACTTTGATCCACCAGTTTCATTACATGTGTGTTCTTTTTACTAACAACAACCAGAGTCATTGAAATGTGTGTTCTTTTCACATACCACATATGGATCCACCAGTGTCATTGCATGTGTGTTCTTTTCACAATCCACCTATGGATCCACCAGTGTCATTGCATGTGTGCTCTTTTTACTAACAACAACAAGATTCATTGCATGTGTATTCTCTTCAGAGACCACACATGAATCCACCAGTGTCATTGCATGTGTGTTCTTTTTACTAACAACAACCAGAGTCATTGAAATGTGTGTTCTCTTCAGAGACCACATATGGATCCACCAGTGTCATTGCATGTGTGTTCTTTTTACTAACAACCAGAGTCATTGCATGTGTGTTATTTTCACATACCATACATGGATCCACCAGTGTCATTGCATGTGTTTTCTTTTTACTAACAACAACTGTAGTCATTGCATGTGTGTTCTTTTCACATACCACATGTGGATCCACCAGTGTCATTGCATGTGTGTTCTTTTCACAATCCACCTATGGATCCACAAGTGTCATTGCATGTGTGCTCTTTTTAGTAACAACAACCAGAGTCATTGCATGTGTGTTCTCTTTAGATACCACACATGGATCCACCAGTGTCATTGCATGTGTGTTATTTTTACTAACAACAACCAGTGTCATTGCATGTGTGTTCATTTCACATACCACATATGGATCCACCAGTGTCATTGCATGTCTGTTCTTTTCACAATCCACCTATGGATCCACCAGTGTCATTGCATGTGTGCTCTTTTTACTAACATCAACCAGAGTCATTGCATGTGTGTTCTCTTCAGAGACCACACATGGATCCAAAAGTGTCATTGCATGTGTGTTCTTCTTACTAACAACAACTAGAGTCATTGCATGTGTGTTCTTTTCATATACCACATATGGATCCACCAGTGTCATTGAAATGTGTGTTCTCTTTAGAGACCATACATGGATCCACAAGTGTCATTGCATGTGTGTTATTTTTACTAACTACAACTGGAGTCATTGCATGTGTGTTCTTTTCACATGCCACATATGGATCCACCAGTGTCATTGCATGTGCGTTCTTTTCACAATCCACCTATGGATCCACCAGGGTCATTGCATGTGTGCTCTTTTTACTAACAACAACCAGAGTCATTGCATGTGTGTTCTCTTTAGAGACCACACATGGATCCACCAGTGTCATTGCATGTGTGTTCTTTTTACTAACAACAACCAGAGTCATTGAAATGTGTGTTCTTTTCACATACCACATATGGATCCACCAGTGCCATTGCATGTGTGTTCTTTTCACAATCCACCTATGGATCCAGTAGTGTCATTGTATGTGTGCTCTTTTTACTAACAACAACCAGATTCATTGCATGTGTGTTCTCTTCAAAGACAACACATGGATCCACCAGTGTCATTGCATGTGTGTTCTTTTTATTAACAACAACCAGAGTCATTGAAATGTGTGTTCTTTTCACAATACACATATGGATCCACCAGTGTCATTGCATGTGTGTTCTTTCTTTTCATAATCCACCTATGGATCCACCAGGGTCATTGCAAGTGTGCTCTTTTTACTAACAACAACCAGAGTTATTGCATGTGTGTTCTCTTCAAAGACCACACATGGATCCGCCAGTGTCATTGCATGTGTGTTATTTTTACTAACAACAACCAGAGTCATTGAAATGTGTGTTCTCTTCACATACCACATATGGATCCACCAATGTCATTGCATGTGTTGTCTTTCTTTTCATAATCCACCTATGGATCCACCAGTGTCATTGCATGTGTGCTCTTTTTACTAACAACAACTAGAGTTATTGCATGTGTGTTCTCTTTAAAGACCACACATGGATCCACCAGTGTCATTGCATGTGTGTTCTTTTTATTAACAACAACCAAAGTGATTGAAATGTGTGTTCTCTTCAGAGACCACACATGGATCCACTAGTGTCATTGCATGTGTGTTCTTTTGACTAACAACAACCAGAGTCATTGCATGTGTGTTATTTTCACATACCACATATGGATCCACCAGTGTCATTGCATGTGTGTTCTTTTTACTAACAACAACTAGAGTCATTTCATGTGTGTTCTTTTCACATACTACATATAGATCTAACAGTGTCATTGAAATGTGTGTTCTCTTCCGAAACCTCACATGGATCCACCAGTGTCATTGCATGTGTCTTCTTTTTACTAACAACAACTGGAGTCATTGCATGTGTGTTCTTTTCACATACCACATATGGATCCACCAGTGTCATTGCATGTGTGTTCTTTTCACAATCCACCTATGGATCCACCAGTGTCATTGCATGTGTGCTCCTTTTACTAACAACCAGAGTCATTGCATGTGTGCTCTTTTCACAATCCACACTTGGATCCACCTGTTTCATTACATGTGTGTTCTTTTTACTAACAACAACCAGAGTCATTGAAATGTGTGTTCTTTTCACATACCACATATGGATCCACCAGTGTCATTGCATGTGTGTTCTTTTCACAATCCACCTATGGATCCACCATTGTCATTGAATGTGTGCTCTTTTTACTAACAACAACTAGATTCATTGCATGTGTGTTCGCTTCAGAGACCACAGATGGATCCACCAGTGTCATTGCATTTGTGTTCTTTTTACTAACAACAACTAGAGTCATTGAAATGTGTGTTCTCTTCAGAGACAACGTATGGATCCACCAGTGTCATTGCATGTGTGTTCTTTTTACTAACAACAACCAGAGTCATTGCATGTGTGTTATTTTCACATACCATACATGGATCCACCAGTGTCATTGCATGTGTGTTCTTTTTACTAACAACAACTGGAGTCATTGCATGTGTGTTCTTTTCACATACCACATGTGGATCCACCAGTGTCATTGCATGTGTGTTCTTTTCACAATCCACCTATGGATGCACAAATTTCATTGCATCTGTGCTCTTTTTCTTAACAACAACCACAGTCATTGCATGTGTGTTCTCTTTAGAGACCACACATGGATCCACCAGTTTCATTGCATGTGTGTTCTTTTTATTAACATCAACCAGTGTCATTGCATGTGTCTTCTTTTCAGATACCACATATGGATCCACCAGTGTCATTGCATGTCTGTTCTTTTCACAATCCACCTATGGATCCACCAGTGTCATTGCATGTGTGCTCTTTTTACTAACATCAACCAGAGTCATTGCATGAGTGTTCTCTTTAGAGACCACACATGGATCCAAAAGTGTCATTGCATGTGTGTTCTTTTTACTCACAACAACTAGAGTCATTGCATGTGTGTTCTTTTCACATACCACATATGGATCGACCTGTGTCATTGAAATGTGTGTTCTCTTTAGAGACCACACATGGATCCACCAGTGTCATTGCATGTGTGTTCTTTTTACTAACAACAACTGGAGTCATTGCATGTGTGTTCTTTTCACATACCACATATGGATCCACCAGTGTCATTGCATGTGCGTTCTTTTCATAATCCACCTATGGATCCACCAGTGTCATTGCATGTGTGCTATTTTTACTAACAACAACCAGAGTCATTGCATGTGTGTTCTCTTCAGAGACCACACATGGATCCACCAGTGTCATTGCATGTGTGTTCTTTTTACTAACAACAACCAGAGTCATTGAACTGTGTGTTCTTTTCACATAGATATGGATCCACCTGTACCATTGCATGTGTGTTCTTTCTTTTCATAATCCACCTATGGGTCCACCAGTGTCATTGCATGTGTGCTCTTTTTACTAACAACAACTAGAGTTATTGCATGTGTGTTCTCTTCAAAGACCACACATGGATCCACCAGTGTCATTGCATGTGTGTTCTTTTTACTAACAACAACCAGAGTGATTGAAATGTGTGTTCTCTTTAAAGAGCACACATGGATCCAGCAGTGTCATTGCATGTGTGTTCTTTTGACTAACAACAACCAGAGTCATTGCATGTGTGTTATTTTCACATACCACATATGGATCCACCAGTGTCATTGCATGTGTGTTCTTTTTACTAACAACAACTGGAGTCATTTCATGTGTGTTCTTTTCACATACCACATATGGATCCACCAATTTCATTGAAATGTGTGTTCTCTTCAGAAACCACTGATGGATCCACTAGTGTCATTGCATGTGTGTTCTTTTTACTAACAACAACTGGAGTCATTGCATGTGTGTTCTTTTCACATACCACATATGAATCCACCTATGTCATTGCATGTGTGTTCTTTTCCCAATCCACCTATGGATCCAGCAGTGCCATTGCATGTGTGCTCTTTTTACTAACAACAACCAGAGTCATTGCATGTGTGCTCTTTTCACAATCCACACTTGGATCCACCAGTTTCATTACATGTGTGTTCTTTTTACTAACAACAACCAGAGTCATTGAAATGTGTGTTCTTTTCACATACCACATATGGATCCACCAGTGGCATTGCATGTGTGTTCTTTTCACAATCCACCTATGGATCAACCAGTGCCATTGCATGTGTGCTCTTTTTACTAACAACAACTAGATTCATTGCATGTGTGTTATGTTCAGAGACCACACATGGATCCACCAGTGTCATTGCATGTGTGTTCTTTTTACTAATAACAACCAGAGTCATTGAAATGTGTGTTCTGTTTAGAGACCACATATGGATCCACTAGTGTCATTGCATGTATGTTCTTTTTACTAACAAGAACCAGAGTCATTGCATGTGTGTTATTTTCACATACCATACATGGATCCACCAGTGTCATTGCATGTGTGTTCTTTTTACTAACAACAACTGGAGTCATTGCATGTGTGTTCTTTTCACATACCACATATGGATCCACCAGTGTCATTGCATGTGTGTTCTTTTTACTAACATCAACTGGAATCATTACAATATGTGTTCTTTTCAGATACCACATATGGATCCACCAATGTCATTTCATGTGCGTTCTTTTCACAATCCACCTATGGATCCACTAGTATCATTGCATGTGTGCTCTTTTTACTAACAACAACCAGAGTCATTGAAATGTGTGTTCTCTTTAGAAACCACAGATGGATCCACTAGTGTCATTGCATGTGTGTTCTTTTTACTAACAACAACCAGAGTCATTGAAATGTGTGTTCTTTCACATACCACATATGGATCCACCAGTGTCATTGCATGTGTGTTCTTTTCACATACCACATATGGATCCACCAGTGTCATTGAAATGTGTGTTGTCTTCAGAAACCACACATGGATCCACCAGTGTCATTGCATGTGTGCTCTTTTTACTAACAACAACTGGAGTCATTGCATGTGTGTTCTTTTCACATACCACATATGGATCCACCAGTGTCATTGCATGTGTGCTCTTTTTACTAACAACAACCAGAGTCATTGCATGTGTGTTCTCTTCAGAGACCACACATGGATCCACCAGTGTCATTGCATGTGTGTTCTTTTTACTAACAACAACCAGAGTCAGTGAAATGTGTGTTCTTTTCACATACCACATATGGATCCACCAGTGCCATTGCATGTGTGTTCTTTCTTTTCATAATCCGCCTATGGATCCACCAGTGTCATTGCATGTGTGCTCTTTTTACTAACAACAACTAGAGTTATTGCATGTGAGTTCTCTTCAAAGACCATACATGGATCCACCAGTGTCATTGCATGTGTGTTCTTTTTACTAACAACAACCAGAGTGATTGAAATGTGTGTTCTCTTCGGAGACCACACATGGATCCACCAGTGTCATTGCATATGTGTTCTTTTGACTAACAACAACCAGAGTCATTGCATGTGTGTTATTTTCACATACCACATATGGATCCACCAGTGTCATTGCATGTGTGTTCTTTTTACTAACAACAACTAGAGTCATTTCATGTGTGTTCTTTTCACATACCACATATGGATCCACCAATGTTATTCAAATGTGTGTTCTCTTCAGAAACCACAGATGGATCCACCAGTGTCATTGCATGTGTACTCTTTTTACTAACAACAACTAGAGTCATTGCATGTGTGTTCTTTTCACATACCACATATGGATCCACCTGTGTCATTACATGTGTGTTCTTTTCACAATCCACCCATGGATCCACCAGTGTCATTGCATGTGTGCTCTTTTTACTAGCAACAACCAGAGTCATTGCATGTATGCTCTTTTCACAATCCACACTTGGATCCACCAGTTTCATTACATGTGTGTTCTTTTTACTAACAACAACCAGAGTCATTGAAATGTGTGTTCTTTTCACATACCACATATGGATCCACCAGTGTCATTGCATGTGTGTTCTTTTCACAATCCACCTATGGATCCACCAGTGTCATTGCATGTGTGTTCTCTTCAGAGACCACACATGGATCCACCAGTGTCATTGCATGTGTGTTATTTTTACTAACAACAACCAGAGTCATTGAAATGTGTGTTCTCTTTAGAGACCACACATGGATCCACCAGTGTCATTGCATGTGTGTTCTTTTTACTAACAACAACCAGAGTCATTGCATGTGTGTTCTTTTCACATACCACATATGGATCCACCAGTGTCATTGCATGTGCGTTCTTTTCACAATCCGCCGATGGATCCACCAGTGTCATTGCATGTGTGCTCTTTTTACTAACAACAACCAGAGTCATTGCATGTGTGTTCTCTTCAGGGACCACACATGGATCCACCAGTGTCATTGCATGTGTGTTCTTTTTACTAACAACAACCAGAGTCATTGAAATGTGTGTTCTTTTCACATACCACATATGGATCCACCAGTGTCATTGCATGTGTGTTCTTTTCATAATCCACCTACGGATCCACTAGTGTCATTGCATGTGTGCTCTTTTTACTAACAACAACCAGAGTTATTGCATGTGTGTTCTCTTCAAAGACCACACATGGATCCACCAGTGTCATTGCATGTGTGTTCTTTTACTAACAACAACCAGAGTGATTGAAATGTGTGTTCTCTTTAGAGACCACACATGGATCCACCAGTGTCATTGCATGTGTGTTCTTTTTACTAACAACAACCTGAGTCATTGCACGTGTGTTATTTCCACATACCACATATGGATCCACCAGTGTCATTGCATGTGTGTTCTTTTTACTAAAAACAACTAGAGTCATTTCATGTGTGTCCTTTTCACATACCAGGTATGGATCCACCAGTGTCATTGCATGTGTGTTCTCTTTAGAGACCACCCATGGATCCACCAGTGTCATTGCATGTGTGTTCTTTTGACTAACAACAACCAGAGTCATTGCATGTGTGTTATTTTCACATACCACATATGGATCCACCAGTGTCATTGCATGTGTGTTCTTTTTACTAACAACAACCAGTGTCATTGCATGTGTGTTCTTTTCACATACCACATATGGATCCACCAGTGTCATTGAAATGTGTGTTGTCTTCAGAAACCACACATGGATCCACCAGTGGCATTACATGTGTGTTCTTTTTACTAACAACAACTGGAGTCATTGCATGTGTGTTCTTTTCACATACCACATATGGATCGACCAGTGTCATTGCATGTGCGTTCTTTTCACAATCCACCTATGGATCCACCAGTGTCATTGCATGTGTGCTCTTTTTACTAACAACAACCAGAATCATTGCATGTGTGTTCTCTTTAGAGACCACACATGGATCCACCAGTGTCATTGCATGTGTGTTCTTTTTACTAACAACAACCAGAGTCATTGAAATGTGTGTTCTTTTCACATACCACATATGGATCCACCAGTGCCATTGCATGTGTGTTCTTTCTTTTCATAATCCACCTATGGATCCACCAGTGTCATTGCATGTGTGCTCTTTTTACTAACAACAACTAGAGTTATTGCATGTGTGTTCTCTTCAAAGACCACACATGGATCCACCAGTTTCATTGCATGTGTGTTCTTTTTACTAACAACAACCAGAGTCATTGAAATGTGTGTTCTTTTCACATACCACATATGGATCCACCAGTGTCATTGCATGTGTGTTCTTTTCATAATCCACCTACGGATCCACTAGTGTCATTGCATGTGTGCTCTTTTTACTAACAACAACCAGAGTTATTGCATGTGTGTTCTCTTCAAAGACCACACATGGATCCACCAGTGTCATTGCATGTGTGTTCTTTTACTAACAACAACCAGAGTGATTGAAATGTGTGTTCTCTTTAGAGACCACACATGGATCCACCAGTGTCATTGCATGTGTGTTCTTTTTACTAACAACAACCTGAGTCATTGCACGTGTGTTATTTCCACATACCACATATGGATCCACCAGTGTCATTGCATGTGTGTTCTTTTTACTAAAAACAACTAGAGTCATTTCATGTGTGTCCTTTTCACATACCAGGTATGGATCCACCAGTGTCATTGCATGTGTGTTCTCTTTAGAGACCACCCATGGATCCACCAGTGTCATTGCATGTGTGTTCTTTTGACTAACAACAACCAGAGTCATTGCATGTGTTATTTTCACATACCACATATGGATCCACCAGTGTCATTGCATGTGTGTTCTTTTTACTAACAACAACCAGTGTCATTGCATGTGTGTTCTTTTCACATACCACATATGGATCCACCAGTGTCATTGAAATGTGTGTTGTCTTCAGAAACCACACATGGATCCACCAGTGGCATTACATGTGTGTTCTTTTTACTAACAACAACTGGAGTCATTGCATGTGTGTTCTTTTCACATACCACATATGGATCGACCAGTGTCATTGCATGTGCGTTCTTTTCACAATCCACCTATGGATCCACCAGTGTCATTGCATGTGTGCTCTTTTTACTAACAACAACCAGAATCATTGCATGTGTGTTCTCTTTAGAGACCACACATGGATCCACCAGTGTCATTGCATGTGTGTTCTTTTGACTAAAAACCAGAGTCATAGAAAAGTGTGTTCTTTTCACAAACCACATATGGATCCACCAGTGTCATTGCATGTGTGTTCTTTCTTTTCATAATCCACCTATGGATCCACCAGTCATTGCATGTGTGCTCTTTTACTAACAACAACTAGAGTTATTGCATGTGTTTCTCTTCAAAGACCACACATGGATCCACCAGTTTCATTGCATGTGTGTTCTTTTTACTAACAACAACCAGAGTCATTGAAATGTGTGTTCTTTTCACATACCACATATGGATCCACCAGTGTCATTGCATGTGTGTTCTTTTCATAATCCACCTACGGATCCACTAGTGTCATTGCATGTGTGCTCTTTTTACTAACAACAACCAGAGTAATTGCATGTGTGTTCTCTTCAAATACCACAAATGGATCCTGATGTCATTGCATGTGTGTTCTTTTACTAACAACAACGAGTGATTGAAATGTGTGTTCTTTAGAGACCACACATGGATCCACCAAATGTCATTGCATGTGTGTTCTTTTTACTAACAACAACCTGAGTCATTGCACGTGTGTTATTTCCACATACCACATATGGATCCACCAGTGTCATTGCATGTGTGTTCTTTTACTAAAACAACTAGAGTCATTTCATGTGTGTCCTTTTCACATACCAGCGATGGATCCACCAGTGTCATTGCATGTGTGTTCTCTTTAGAGACCACCCATGGATCCACCAGTGTCATTGCATGTGTGTTCTTTTGACTAACAACAACCAGAGTCATTGCATGTGTGTTATTTTCACATACCACATATGGATCCACCAGTGTCATTGCATGTGTGTTCTTTTTACTAACAACAACCAGTGTCATTGCATGTCTGCTCGTTTCACATACCACATATGGATCCACCGGTGTCATTGAAATGTGTGTTTTCAGAACCACACATGGATCCACCAGTGGCATTACATGTGTGTTCTTTTTACTAACAACCTGAGTCATTGCATGTGTGTTCTTTTCACATACCACATATGGATCGCCAGTGTCATTGCATGTGTGTTCTATTCACAATCCACCTATGGATCCACCAGTGTCATTGCATGTGTGCTCTTTTTACTAACAACAACCAGAATCATTGCATGTGTTCTCTTTAGAGACCACATGGATCCACCAAATGTCATTGCATGTGTGTTCTTTTACTAACAACAACCAGAGTCATTGAAATGTGTGTTCTTTTCACATACCACATATGGATCCACCAGTGCCATTGCATGTGTGTTCTTTCTTTTCATAATCCACCTATGGATCCACCAGTGTCATTGCATGTGTGCTCTTTTTACTAACAACAACTAGAGTTATTGCATGTGTGTTCTCTTCAAAGACCACACATGGATCCACCAGTTTCATTGCATGTGTGTTCTTTTTACTAACAACAACCAGAGTGATTGAAATGTGTGTTCTCTTTAGAGACCACACATGGATCCACCAGTGTCATTGCATGTGTGTTCTTTTAACTAACAACAACTAGAGTCATTTCATGTGTGTTCTTTTCACATACCACATATGGATCCACCAATGTTATTCAAATGTGTGTTCTCTTCAGAAACCACAGATGGATCCACCAGTGTCATTGCATGTGTGTTCTTTTTACTAACAACAACTAGAGTCATTGAAATGTGTGTTCTTTTCACATACCACATATGGATCCACTAGTGTCATTGCATGTGTATTCTTTTCAAAATCCACCTATGGATCCACCAGTGTCATTGCATGTGTGCTCTTTTTACTAACAACAACCAGAGTCATTGCATGTGTGTTCTCTTCAGAGACCACACATGGATCCACGAGTGTCATTGCATGTGTGTTCTTTTTACACACAACAACCAGAGTCATTGAAATGTGTGTTCTTTTCTAATACCACATATGGATCCACCAGTGTCATTGCATGTGTGTTCTTTTCACAATCCACCAGTGTCATTGCATGCGTGCTCTTTTTACTAACAACAACCAGAGTCATTGCATGTGTGTTCTATTTAAGGACTACTCATGGATCCAGCAGTGTCATTGCATGTGTGTTCTTTTTACTAACAACAACTAGAGTCATTGCATGTGTGTTCTTTTCACATACCACATATGGATCCACCAGTGTCATTGCATGTGTGTTCTTTTCACAATCCACCTATGGATCCACCAGTGTCATTGCATGTGTGCTCCTTTTACTAACAACAACCAGAGTCATTGCATGTGTGCTCTTTTCACAATCCACACTTGGATCCACCAGTTTCATTACATGTGTGTTCTTTTTACTAACAACAACCAGAGTCATTGAAATGTGTGTTCTTTTCACATACCACATATGGATCCACCAGTGTCATTGCATGTGTGTTCTTTTCACAATCCACCTATGGATCCACCAGTGTCATTGCATGTGTGCTCTTTTTACTAACAACAACTAGATTCATTGCATGTGTGTTCTCTTCAGAGACCACACATGGATCCACCAGTGTCATTGCATGTGTGTTCTTTTTACTAACAACAACCAGAGTCATTGAAATGTGTGTTCTCTTTAGAGACCACATATGGATCCACTAGTGTCATTGCATGTGTGTTCTTTTTACTAACAACAACCAGAGTCATTGCATGTGTGTTATTTTCACATACCATACATGGATCCACCAGTGTCATTGCATGTGTGTTCTTTTTACTAACAACTAGAGTCATTGTGTGTTCTTTTCACATACCACATATGGATCCACCAGTGTCATTGCATGTGTGTTCTTTTCACAATCCACCTATGGATCCACAAGTGTCATTGCATGTGTGCTCTTTTTACTAACAACAACCAGAGTCATTGCATGTGTGTTCTCTTTAGAGACCACACATGGATCCACCAATTTCATTGCATGTGTGTTCTTTTTACTAACAACAACCAGTGTCATTGCATGTGTGTTCTTTTCACATACCACATATGGATCCACCAGTGTCATTGCATGTCTTTTCTTCTCATAATCCACCTATGGATCCAATAGTGTCATTGCATGTTTGCTCTTTTTACTATCATCAACCAGAGTCATTGCATGTGTGTTCTCTTTAGACACCACACACGGATCCAAAAGTATCATTGCATGTCTGTTCTTTTTACTAACAACAACTAGAATCATTGCATGTGTGTTCTTTTCACATACCACATATGGATCGACCTGTGTCATTGAAATGTGTGTTCTCTTCAGAGACCACACATGGATCCACCAGTGTCATTGCATGTGTGTTCTTTTTACTAACAACAACTGGAGTCATTGCATGTGTGTTCTTTTCACATACCACATATGGATCCACCAGTGTCAATGCATGTGCGTTCTTTTCACAATCCACCTATGGATCCACCAGTGTCATTGCATGTGTGCTCTTTTTACTAACAACAACCAGATTCATTGCATGTGTGTTCTCTTCAGATACCACACATGGATCCACCAGTGTCATTGCATGTGTGTTCTTTTTACTAACAACAACCAGAGTCATTGAAATGTGTGTTCTTTTCACATACCACATATGGATCCACCAGTGTCGTTGCATGTGTGTTCTTTTCATAATCCACCTACGGATCCACTAGTGTCATTGCATGTGTGCTCTTTTTACTAACAACAACCAGAGTGATTGAAATGTGTGTTCTTTTTAGAGACCACACATGGATCCACCAGTGTCATTGCATGTGTGTTCTTTTTACTAACAACAACCTGAGTCATTGGACGTGTGTTATTTTCACATACCACATATGGATCCATTAGTGTCATTGCATGTGTGTTCTTTTTACTAACAACAACTAGAGTAATTTCATGTGTGTTCTTTTCACATACCAGGTATGGATCCACCAGTATCATTGAAATGTGTGTTCTCTTGAGAGACCACACATGGATCCACCAGTGTCATTGCATGTGTGTTCTTTTGACTAACAACAACCAGAGTCATTGCATGTGGGTTATTTTCACATACCACATATGGATCCACCAGTGTCATTGCATGTGTGTTCTTTTTACTAACAACAACCAGTGTCATTGCATGTGTGTTGTTTTTACTAACAACAACTAGAGTCATTGCATGTGAGTTCTTTCACATACCACATATGGATCCACCTGTGTCATTGCATGTGTGTTCTTTTCACAATCCACCTATGGATCCACCAGTGTCATTGCATGTGTGCTCTTTTTACTAACAACAACCAGAGTCATTGCCTGTGTGCTCTTTTCACAATCCACACTTGGATCCACCAGTTTCATTACATGTTTGTTATTTTTACTAACAACAACCAGAGTCATTGAAATGTGTGTTCTTTCACATACCACCTATGGATCCACCAAAGTTGTCATCATGGTGTGTTCTTTTCACATACCACATATGGATCCACCAGTGTCGTCGCATATGTGCTCTTTTTACTAACAACAACTAAATTCATTGCATGTGTGTTCTCTTCAGAGACCACACATGGATCCACTAGTGTCATTGCATGTGTGTTCTTTTTACTAACAACAAACAGAGTCATTGAAATGTGTGTTATCTTTAGAGACCACATATGGATCCACCAGTGTTATTGCATGTGTGTTCTTTTTACTAACAACAACCAGAGTCATTGCATGTGTGTTATTTTCACATACCATACATGGATCCACCAGTGTCATTGCATGTGTGTTCTTTTCACATACCACATATGGATCCACCAGTGTCATTGCATGTGTGTTCTTTTCACAATCCACCTATGGATCCACCAGTGTCATTGCATGTGTGTTCTCTTCAGAGACCACACATGGATCCACCAGTGTCATTGCATGTGTGTTGTTTTTACTAACAACAACCAGAGTCATTGAAATGTGTGTTCTCTTTAGAGACCACATATGGATCCACTAGTGTCATTGCATGTGTGTTCTTTTTACTAACAACAACCAGAGTCATTGCATGTGTGTTATTTTCACATACCATACATGGATCCACCAGTGTCATTGCATGTGTGTTCTTTTACTAACAACAACTGGAGTCATTGCATGTGTGTTCTTTTCACATACCACATATGGATCCACCAGTGTCATTGCATGTGTGTTCTTTTCACAATCCACCTATGGATCCACAAGTGTCATTGCATGTGTGCTCTTTTTACTAACAACAACCAGAGTCATTGCATGTGTGTTCTCTTTGGAGACCACACATGGATCCACCAGTTTCATTGCATGTGTGTTCTACTAACAACAACCAGTGTGATTGCATGTGTGTTCTTTTCACATACCACATATAGATCCACCAGTGTCATTGCATGTCTTTTCTTCTCACAATCCACCTATGGATCCAACAGAGTCATTGCATGTTTTCTCTTTTTACTAACATCAACCAGAGTCATTGCATGTGTGTTCTCTTTAGAGACCACACACGGATCCAAAAGTATCATTGCATGTGTGTTCTTTTTACTAACAACAACTAGAGTCATTGCATGTGTGTTCTTTTCACATACCGATATGGATCGACTGTGTCATTGAAATGTGTGTTCTTTTAGAGACCACACATGGATCCACCAGTCATTGCATGTGTGTTCTTTTTACTAACAACAACTAGAGTCATTGCATGTGTGTTCTTTTCACATACCACATATGGATCCACCAGTGTCATTGCATGTGCGTTCTTTTCACAATCCGCCGATGGATCCACCAGTGTCATTGCATGTGTGCTCTTTTTACTAACAACAACCAGAGTCATTGCATGTGTGTTCTCTTCAGGGACCACACATGGATCCACCAGTGTCATTGCATGTGTGTTCTTTTTACTAACAACAACCAGAGTCATTGAAATGTGTGTTCTTTTCACATACCACATATGGATCCACCAGTGTCATTGCATGTGTGTTCTTTTCATAATCCACCTACGGATCCACTAGTGTCATTGCATGTGTGCTCTTTTTACTAACAACAACCAGAGTTATTGCATGTGTGTTCTCTTCAAAGACCACACATGGATCCACCAGTGTCATTGCATGTGTGTTCTTTTACTAACAACAACCAGAGTGATTGAAATGTGTGTTCTCTTTAGAAACCACACATGGATCCACCAGTGTCATTGCATGTGTGTTCTTTTTACTAACAACAACCTGAGTCATTGCACGTGTGTTATTTTCACATACCACATATGGATCCACCAGTGTCATTGCATGTGTGTTCTTTTACTAAAACAACTAGAGTCATTTCTTGTGTGTTCTTTTCACATACCAGGTATGGATCCACCAGTATCATTGAAATGTGTGTTCTCTTGAGAGACCACACATGGATCCACCAGTGTCATTGCATGTGTGTTCTTTTGACTAACAACAACCAGAGTCATTGCATGTGTGTTATTTTCACATACCACATATGGATCCACAAGTGTCATTGCATGTGTGTTCTTTTTACTAACAACAACCAGTGTCATTGCATGTGTGTTCTTTTCACATACCACATATGGATCCACCAGTGTCATTGAAATGTGTGTTGTCTTCAGAAACCACACATGGATCCACCAATGGCATTACATGTGTGTTCTTTTACTAACAACAACTGAGTCATTGCATGTGTGTTCTTTTCACATACCACATATGGATCGACCAGTGTCATTGCATGTGTTCTGTTCAGAATCCACCTATGGATCCACCAGTGTCATTGCATGTGTGCTCTTTTTACTAACAACAACCAGAATCATTGCATGTGTGTTCTCTTTAGAGACCACACATGGATCCACCAGTGTCATTGCATGTGTGTTCTTTTTACTAACAACAACCAGAGTCATTGAAATGTGTGTTCTTTTCACATACCACATATGGATCCACCAGTGCCATTGCATGTGTGTTCTTTCTTTTCATAATCCACCTATGGATCCACCAGTGTCATTGCATGTGTGCTCTTTTTACTAACAACAACTAGAGTTATTGCATGTGTGTTCTCTTCAAAGACCACACATGGATCCACCAGTTTCATTGCATGTGTGTTCTTTTTACTAACAACAACCAGAGTCATTGAAATGTGTGTTCTTTTCACATACCACATATGGATCCACCAGTGTCATTGCATGTGTGTTCTTTTCATAATCCACCTACGGATCCACTAGTGTCATTGCATGTGTGCTCTTTTTACTAACAACAACCAGAGTTATTGCATGTGTGTTCTCTTCAAAGACCACACATGGATCCACCAGTGTCATTGCATGTGTGTTCTTTTACTAACAACAACCAGAGTGATTGAAATGTGTGTTCTCTTTAGAGACCACACATGGATCCACCAGTGTCATTGCATGTGTGGTCTTTTAACAAACGACTAGAGTCATTTCATGTGTGTTCTTTTCACATACCACATATGGATCCACCAATGTTATTCAAATGTGTGTTCTCTTCAGAAACCACAGATGGATCCACCAGTGTCATTGCATGTGTGTTCTTTTTACTAACAACAACTAGAGTCATTGCATGTGTGTTCTTTTCACATACCACATATGGATCCACCTCTGTTATTGCATGTGTGTTCTTTTCACAATCCACCTATGGATCCACCAGTGTCATTGCATGTGTGCTATTTTTACTAACAACAACCAGAGTCATTGCATGTGTGCTCTTTTCACAATCCACACTTGGATCCACCAGTTTCATTACATGTGTATTCTTTTTACTAACAACAACCAGAGTCATTGCATGTGTGTTCTCTTTAGAGACCACACATGGATCCACCAGTGTCATTGCATGTGTGTTCTTTTTACTAACAACAACCAGAGTCATTGAAATGTGTGTTCTTTTCACATACCACATATGGATCCACCAGTGCCATTGCATGTGTGTTCTTTCTTTTCATAATCCACCTATGGATCCACCAGTGTCATTGCATGTGTGCTCTTTTTACTAACAACAACTAGAGTTATTGCATGTGTGTTTTCTTCAAAGACCACACATGGATCCACCAGTGTCATTGCATGTGTATTCTTTTTACTAACAACAACCAGAGTGATTGAAATGTGTGTTCTCTTTAGAGACCACACATGGATCCACCAGTGTCATTGCATGTGTGTTCTTTTAACTAACAACGACTAGAGTCATTTCATGTGTGTTCTTTTCACATACCACATATGGATCCACCAATGTTATTCAAATGTGTGTTCTCTTCAGAAACCACAGATGGATCCACCAGTGTCATTGCATGTGTGTTCTTTTTACTAACAACAACTAGAGTCATTGCATGTGTGTTCTTTTCACATACCACATATGGATCCACCTCTGTTATTGCATGTGTGTTCTTTTCACAATCCACCTATGGATCCACCAGTGTCATTGCATGTGTGCTATTTTTACTAACAACAACCAGAGTCATTGCATGTGTGCTCTTTTCACAATCCACACTTGGATCCACCAGTTTCATTACATGTGTATTCTTTTTACTAACAACAACCAGAGTCATTGAAATGTGTGTTCTTTTCACATACCACATATGGATCCACCAGTGTCATTGCATGTGTGTTCTTTTCACAATCCACCTATGGATCCACCAGTGTCATTGCATGTGCTCTTTTTACTAACAACAACTAGATTCATTGCATGTGTTCTCTTCAGAGACCACACATGGATCCACCATGTCATTGCATGTGTATTCTTTTACTAACAACAACCAGAGTCATTGAAATGTGTGTTCTCTTTAGAGACCACATATGGATCCACTAGTGTCATTGCATGTGTTCTTTTTTACTAACAACAACCAGAGTCATTGCATGTGTGTTATTTTCACATACCATACATGGATCCACCAGTCATTGCATGTGTGTTCTTTTTACTAACAACAACTAGAGTCATTGCATGTGTGTTCTTTTCACATACCACATATGGATCCACCAGTGTCATTGCATGTGTGTTCTTTTCACAATCCACCTATGGATCCACAAGTGTCATTGCATGTGTGCTCTTTTTACTAACAACAACCAGAGTCATTGCATGTGTGTTCTCTTTAGAGACCACACATGGATCCACCAATTTCATTGCATGTGTGTTCTTTTTACTAACAACAACCAGTGTCATTGCATGTGTGTTATTTTCACATACCACATATGGATCCACCAGTGTCATTGCATGTGTGTTCTTTTACTAAAACAACTAGAGTCATTTCATGTGTGTCCTTTTCACATACCAGGTATGGATCCACCAGTATCATTGAAATGTGTGTTCTCTTGAGAGACCACACATGGATCCACCAGTGTCATTGCATGTGTGTTCTTTTGACTAACAACAACCAGAGTCATTGCATGTGTGTTATTTTCACATACCACATATGGATCCACCAGTGTCATTGCATGTGTGTTCTTTTTACTAACAACAACCAGTGTCATTGCATGTGTGTTCTTTTCACATACCACATATGGATCCACCAGTGTCATTGAAATGTGTGTTGTCTTCAGAAACCACACATGGATCCACCAGTGGCATTACATGTGTGTTCTTTTTACTAACAACAACCTGAGTCATTGCACGTGTGTTATTTCCACATACCACATATGGATCCACCAGTGTCATTGCATGTGTGTTCTTTTTACTAAAAACAACTAGAGTCATTTCATGTGTGTCCTTTTCACATACCAGGTATGGATCCACCAGTATCATTGAAATGTGTGTTCTCTTGAGAGACCACACATGGATCCACCAGTGTCATTGCATGTGTGTTCTTTTGACTAACAACAACCAGAGTCATTGCATGTGTGTTATTTTCACATACCACATATGGATCCACCAGTGTCATTGCATGTGTGTTCTTTTTACTAACAACAACCAGTGTCATTGCATGTGTGTTCTTTTCACATACCACATATGGATCCACCAGTGTCATTGAAATGTGTGTTGTCTTTAAACCACACATGGATCCACCATGGCATTACATGTGTGTTCTTTTTACTAACAACTGGAGTCATTGCATGTGTGTTCTTTTCACATACCACATATGGATCCACCAGTGTCATTGCATGTGCGTTCTTTTCACAATCCACCTATGGATCCACCAGTGTCATTGCATGTGTGCTCTTTTTACTAACAACAACCAGAATCATTGCATGTGTGTTCTCTTTAGAGACCACACATGGATCCACCAGTGTCATTGCATGTGTGTTCTTTTTACTAACAACAACCAGAGTCATTGAAATGTGTGTTCTTTTCACATACCACATATGGATCCACCAGTGTCATTGCATGTGTGTTCTTTCTTTTCATAATCCACCTATGGATCCACCAGTGTCATTGCATGTGTGCTCTTTTTACTAACAACAACCAGAGTTATTGCATGTGTGTTCTCTTCAAAGACCACACATGGATCCACCAGTTTCATTGCATGTGTGTTCTTTTTACTAACAACAACCAGAGTGATTGAAATGTGTGTTCTCTTTAGAGACCACACATGGATCCACCAGTGTCATTGCATGTGTGTTCTTTTAACTAACAACAACTAGAGTCATTTCATGTGTGTTCTTTTCACATACCACATATGGATCCACCAATGTTATTCAAATGTGTGTTCTCTTCAGAAACCACAGATGGATCCACCAGTGTCATTGCATGTGTGTTCTTTTTACTAACAACAACTAGAGTCATTGCATGTGTGTTCTTTTCACATACCACATATGGATCCACCTGTGTCATTGCATGTGTGTTCTTTTCACAATCCACCTATGGATCCACCAGTGTCATTGCATGTGTGCTCTTTTTACTAACAACAACCAGAGTCATTGCATGTGTGCTCTTTTCACAATCCACACTTGGATCCACCAGTTTCATTACATGTGTGTTCTTTTTACTAACAACAACCAGAGTCATTGAAATGTGTGTTCTTTTCACATACCACATATGGATCCACCAGTGTCATTGCATGTGTGTTCTTTTCACAATCCACCTATGGATCCACCAGTGTCATTGCATGTGTGCTCTTTTTACTAACAACAACTAGATTCATTGCATGTGTGTTCTCTTCAGAGACCACACATGGATCCACCAGTGTCATTGCATGTGTATTCTTTTTACTAACAACAACCAGAGTCATTGAAACGTGTGTTCTCTTTAGAGACCACATATGGATCCACTAGTGTCATTGCATGTGTGTTCTTTTTACTAACAACAACCAGAGTCATTGCATGTGTGTTATTTTCACATACCATACATGGATCCACCAGTGTCATTGCATGTGTGTTCTTTTTACTAACAACAACTAGAGTCATTGCATGTGTGTTCTTTTCACATACCACATATGGATCCACCAGTGTCATTGCATGTGTGTTCTTTTCACAATCCACCTATGGATCCACAAGTGTCATTGCATGTGTGCTATTTTTACTAACAACAACCAGAGTCATTGCATGTGTGTTCTCTTTAGAGACCACACATGGATCCACCAATTTCATTGCATGTGTGTTCTTTTTACTAACAACAACCAGTGTCATTGCATGTGTGTTCTTTTCAGATACCACATATGGATCCACCAGTGTCATTGCATGTCTTTTCTTCTCATAATCCACCTATGGATCCAACAGTGTCATTGCATGTTTGCTCTTTTTACTATCATCAACCAGAGTCATTGCATGTGTGTTCTCTTTAGAGACCACACACGGATCCAAAAGTATCATTGCATGTGTGTTCTTTTTACTAACAACAACTAGAATCATTGCATGTGTGTTCTTTTCACATACCACATATGGATCGACCTGTGTCATTGAAATGTGTGTTCTCTTCAGAGACCACACATGGATCCACCAGTGTCATTGCATGTGTGTTCTTTTTACTAACAACAACTGGAGTCATTGCATGTGTGTTCTTTTCACATACCACATATGGATCCACCAGTGTCATTGCATGTGCGTTCTTTTCACAATCCACCTATGGATCCACCAGTGTCATTGCATGTGTGCTCTTTTTACTAACAACAACCAGATTCATTGCATGTGTGTTCTCTTCAGATACCACACATGGATCCACCAGTGTCATTGCATGTGTGTTCTTTTTACTAACAACAACCAGAGTCATTGAAATGTGTGTTCTTTTCACATATCACATATGGATCCACCAGTGTCATTGCATGTGTGTTCTTTTCATAATCCACCTACGGATCCACTAGTGTCATTGCATGTGTGCTCTTTTTACTAACAACAACCAGAGTGATTGAAATGTGTGTTCTCTTTAGAGACCACACATGGATCCACCAGTGTCATTGCATGTGTGTTCTTTTTACTAACAACAACCTGAGTCATTGCACGTGTGTTATTTTCACATACCACATATGGATCCATTAGTGTCATTGCATGTGTGTTCTTTTTACTAACAACAACTAGAGTAATTTCATGTGTGTTCTTTTCACATACCAGGTATGGATCCACCAGTATCATTGAAATGTGTGTTCTCTTGATAGACCACACATGGATCCACCAGTGTCATTGCATGTGTGTTCTTTTGACTAACAACAACCAGAGTCATTGCATGTGGGTTATTTTCACATACCACATATGGATCCACCTGTGTCATTGCATGTGTGTTCTTTTCACAATCCACCTATGGATCCACCAGTGTCATTGCATGTGTGCTCTTTTTACTAACAACAACCAGAGTCATTGCCTGTGTGCTCTTTTCACAATCCACACTTGGATCCACCAGTTTCATTACATGTTTGTTATTTTTACTAACAACAACCAGAGTCATTGAAATGTGTGTTCTTTCACATACCACCTATGGATCCACCAGTGTCATTGCGTGTGTGTTCTTTTCACAATCCACCTATGGATCCACCAGTGTCATTGCATGTGTGCTCTTTTTACTAACAACCAGAGTCATTGAAATGTGTGTTCTTTTCACATACCACCTATGGATCCACCAGTGTCATTGCATGTGTGTTCTTTTTACTAACAACAACCAGAGTCATTGCATGTGTGTTCTTTTCACATACCACATATGGATCCACCAGTGTCATTGAAATGTGTGTTCTCTTCAGAGACCACACATGGATCCACCAGTGTCATTGCATGTGTGTTCTTTTCACTAACAACAACTAGAGTCATTGAAATGTGTGTTCTCTTCAGAGACCACATATGGATCCACCAGTGTCATTGCATGTGTGTTCTTTTTACTAACAACAACCAGAGTCATTGCATGTGTGTTATTTTCACATACCATACATGGATCCACCAGTGTCATCGCATGTGTGTTCTTTTTACTAACAACAACTGGAGCCATTGCATGTGTGTTCTTTTCACATACCACATATGGATCCACCAGTGTCATTCATGTGTGTTCTTTTCACAATCCACCTATGGATCCACCAGTGTCATTGCATGTGTGCTCTTTTTACTAACAACAACCAGAGTCATTGCATGTTTGTTCTCTTTAGAGACCACACATGGATCCACTAGTGTCATTGCATGTGTGTTCTTTTTACTAACAACAACCAGAGTCATTGCATGTGTGTTATTTTCACATACCATACATGGATCCACCAGTGTCATTGCATGTGTGTTCTTTTCACATACCACATATGGATCCACCAGTGTCATTGCATGTGTGTTCTTTTCACAATCCACCTATGGATCCACCAGTGTCATTGCATGTGTGTTCTCTTCAGAGACCACACAAGGATCCACCAGTGTCATTGCATGTGTGTTATTTTTACTAACAACAACCAGAGTCATTGAAATGTGTGTTCTCTTTAGAGACCACATATGGATCCACTAGTGTCATTGCATGTGTGTTCTTTTTACTAACAACAACCAGAGTCATTGCATGTGTGTTATTTTCACATACCATACATGGATCCACCAGTGTCATTGCATGTGTGTTCTTTTTACTAACAACAACTGGAGTCATTGCATGTGTGTTCTTTTCACATACCACATATGGATCCACCAGTGTCATTGCATGTGTGTTCTTTTCACAATCCACCTATGGATCCACAAGTGTCATTGCATGTGTGCTCTTTTTACTAACAACAACCAGAGTCATTGCATGTGTGTTCTCTTTGGAGACCACACATGGATCCCCCAGTTTCATTGCATGTGTGTTCTTTTTACTAACAACAACCAGTGTGATTGCATGTGTGTTCTTTTCACATACCACATATAGATCCACCAGTGTCATTGCATGTCTTTTCTTCTCACAATCCACCTATGGATCCAACAGAGTCATTGCATGTTTTCTCTTTTTACTAACATCAACCAGAGTCATTGCATGTGTGTTCTCTTTAGAGACCACACACGGATGCAAAAGTATCATTGCATGTGTGTTCTTTTTACTAACAACAACTAGAGTCATTGCATGTGTGTTCTTTTCACATACCAGATATGGATCGACCTGTGTCATTGAAATGTGTGTTCTCTTTAGAGACCACACATGGATCCACCAGTATCATTGCATGTGTGTTCTTTTTACTAACAACAACTAGAGTCATTGCATGTGCGTTCTTTTCACAATCCGCCGATGGATCCACCAGTGTCATTGCATGTGTGCTCTTTTTACTAACAACAACCAGAGTCATTGCATGTGTGTTCTCTTCAGGGACCACACATGGATCCACCAGTGTCATTGCATGTGTGTTCTTTTTACTAACAACAACCAGAGTCATTGAAATGTGTGTTCTTTTCACATACCACATATGGATCCAC
Source organism: Avena insularis (assembly GCA_023614405.1). Taxonomy (NCBI): domain Eukaryota; kingdom Viridiplantae; phylum Streptophyta; class Magnoliopsida; order Poales; family Poaceae; genus Avena; species Avena insularis. The sequence goes on along the minus strand of CM042684.1, from coordinate 276,669,090 downwards.
CAGTGTCATTGCATGTGTGTTCTTTTCATAATCCACCTACGGATCCACTAGTGTCATTGCATGTGTGCTCTTTTTACTAACAACAACCAGAGTTATTGCATGTGTGTTCTCTTCAAAGACCACACATGGATCCACCAGTGTCATTGCATGTGTGTTCTTTTACTAACAACAACCAGAGTGATTGAAATGTGTGTTCTCTTTAGAGACCACACATGGATACACCAGTGTCATTGCATGTGTGTTCTTTTTACTAACAACAACCTGAGTCATTGCACGTGTGTTATTTTCACATACCACATATGGATCCACCAGTGTCATTGCATGTGTGTTCTTTTTACTAAAAACAACTAGAGTCATTTCATGTGTGTCCTTTTCACATACCAGGTATGGATCCACCAGTATCATTGAAATGTGTGTTCTCTTGAGAGACCACACATGGATCCACCAGTGTCATTGCATGTGTGTTATTTTGACTAACGACAACCAGAGTCATTGCATGTGTGTTATTTTCACATACCACATATGGATCCACCAGTGTCATTGCATGTGTGTTCTTTTTACTAACAACAACCAGTGTCATTGCATGTGTGTTCTTTTCACATACGACATATGGATCCACCAGTGTCATTGAAATGTGTGTTGTCTTCAGAAACCACACATGGATCCACCAGTGGCATTACATGTGTGTTCTTTTTACTAACAACAACTGGAGTCATTGCATGTGTGTTCTTTTCACATACCACATATGGATCGACCAGTGTCATTGCATGTGCGTTCTTTTCACAATCCACCTATGGATCCACCAGTGTCATTGCATGTGTGCTCTTTTTACTAACAACAACCAGAATCATTGCATGTGTGTTCTCTTTAGAGACCACACATGGATCCACCAGTGTCATTGCATGTGTGTTCTTTTTACTAACAACAACCAGAGTCATTGAAATGTGTGTTCTTTTCACATACCACATATGGATCCACCAGTGCCATTGCATGTGTGTTCTTTCTTTTCATAATCCACCTATGGATCCACCAGTGTCATTGCATGTGTGCTCTTTTTACTAACAACAACTAGAGTTATTGCATGTGTGTTCTCTTCAAAGACCACACATGGATCCACCAGTGTCATTGCATGTGTGTTCTTTTTACTAACAACAACCAGAGTGATTGAAATGTGTGTTCTCTTTAGAGACCACACATGGATCCACCAGTGTCATTGCATGTGTGTTCTTTTAACTAACAACAACTAGAGTCATTTCATGTGTGTTCTTTTCACATACCACATATGGATCCACCAATGTTATTCAAATGTGTGTTCTCTTCAGAAACCACAGATGGATCCACCAGTGTCATTGCATGTGTGTTCTTTTTACTAACAACAACTAGAGTCATTCCATGTGTGTTCTTTTCACATACCACATATGGATCCACCTCTGTTATTGCATGTGTGTTCTTTTCACAATCCACCTATGGATCCACCAGTGTCATTGCATGTGTGCTCTTTTTACTAACAACAACCAGAGTCATTGCATGTGTGCTCTTTTCACAATCAACACTTGGATCCACCAGTTTCATTACATGTGTGTTCTTTTTACTAACAACAACCAGAGTCATTGAAATGTCTGTTCTTTTCACATACCACATATGGATCCACCAGTGTCATTGCATGTGTGTTCTTTTCACAATCCACCTATGGATCCACCAGTGTCATTGCATGTGTGCTCTTTTTACTAACAACAACTAGATTCATTGCATGTGTGTTCTCTTCAGAGACCACACATGGATCCACCAGTGTCATTGCATGTGTATTCTTTTTACTAACAACAACCAGAGTCATTGAAATGTGTGTTCTCTTTAGAGACCACATATGGATCCACTAGTGTCATTGCATGTGTGTTCTTTTTACTAACAACAACCAGAGTCATTGCATGTGTGTTATTTTCACATACCATACATGGATCCACCAGTGTCATTGCATGTGTGTTCTTTTTACTAACAACAACTAGAGGCATTGCATGTGTGTTCTTTTCACATACCACATATGGATCCACCAGTGTCATTGCATGTGTGTTCTTTTCACAATCCACCTATGGATCCACAAGTGTCATTGCATGTGTGCTCTTTTTACTAACAACAACCAGAGTCATTGCATGTGTGTTCTCTTTAGAGACCACACATGGATCCACCAATTTCATTGCATGTGTGTTCTTTTTACTAACAACAACCAGTGTCATTGCATGTGTGTTATTTTCACATACCACATATGGATCCACCAGTGTCATTGCATGTGTGTTCTTTTTACTAAAAACAACTAGAGTCATTTCATGTGTGTCCTTTTCACATACCAGGTATGGATCCCCAGTATCATTGAAATGTGTGTTCTCTTGAGAGACCACACATGGATCCACCAGTGTCATTGCATGTGTGTTCTTTTAACTAACAACAACTAGAGTCATTTCATGTGTGTTCTTTTCACATACCACATATGGATCCACCAATGTTATTCAAATGTGTGTTCTCTTCAGAAACCACAGATGGATCCACCAGTGTCATTGCATGTGTGTTCTTTTTACTAACAACAACTAGAGTCATTGCATGTGTGTTCTTTTCACATACCACATATGGATCCACCTCTGTTATTGCATGTGTGTTCTTTTCACAATCCACCTATGGATCCACCAGTGTCATTGCATGTGTGCTCTTTTTACTAACAACAACCAGAGTCATTGCATGTGTGCTCTTTTCACAATCCACACTTGGATCCACCAGTTTCATTACATGTGTGTTCTTTTTACTAACAACAACCAGAGTCATTGAAATGTGTGTTCTTTTCACATACCACATATGGATCCACCAGTGTCATTGCATGTGTGTTCTTTTCACAATCCACCTATGGATCCACCAGTGTCATTGCATGTGTGCTCTTTTTACTAACAACAACTAGATTCATTGCATGTGTGTTCTCTTCAGAGACCACACATGGATCCACCAGTGTCATTGCATGTGTATTCTTTTTACTAACAACAACCAGAGTCATTGCATGTGTGTTCTCTTTAGAGACCACACATGGATCCACCAATTTCATTGCATGTGTGTTCTTTTTACTAACAACAACCAGTGTCATTGCATGTGTGTTATTTTCACATACCACATATGGATCCACCAGTGTCATTGCATGTGTGTTCTTTTTACTAAAAACAACTAGAGTCATTTCATGTGTGTCCTTTTCACATACCAGGTATGGATCCACCAGTATCATTGAAATGTGTGTTGTCTTGAGAGACCACATGGATCCACCATGTCATTGCATGTGTGTTCTTTTGACTAACAACAACCAGAGTCATTGCATGTGTGTTATTTTCACATACCACATATGGATCCACCAGTGTCATTGTGTGTTCTTTTTACTAACAACAACCAGTGTCATTGCATGTGTGTTCTTTTCACATACCACATATGGATCCACCAGTGTCATTGAAATGTCTGTTGTCTTCAGAAACCACACATGGATCCACCAGTGGCATTACATGTGTGTTCTTTTTACTAACAACAACTGGAGTCATTGCATGTGGGTTCTTTTCACATACCACATATGGATCGACCAGTGTCATTGCATGTGCGTTCTTTTCACAATCCACCTATGGATCCACCAGTGTCATTGCATGTGTGCTCTTTTTACTAACAACAACCAGAATCATTGCATGTGTGTTCTCTTTAGAGACCACACATGGATTCACCAGTGTCATTGCATGTGTGTTCTTTTTACTAACAACAACCAGAGTCATTGAAATGTGTGTTCTTTTCACATACCACATATGGATCCACCAGTGCCATTGCATGTGTGTTCTTTCTTTTCATAATCCACCTATGGATCCACCAGTGTCATTGCATGTGTGCTCTTTTTACTAACAACAACTAGAGTTATTGCATGTGTGTTCTCTTCAAAGACCACACATGGATCCACCAGTGTCATTGCATGTGTGTTCTTTTTACTAACAACAACCAGAGTGATTGAAATGTGTGTTCTCTTTAGAGACCACACATGGATCCACCAGTGTCATTGCATGTGTGTTCTTTTAACTAACAACAACTAGAGTCATTTCATGTGTGTTCTTTTCACATACCACATATGGATCCACCAATGTTATTCAAATGTGTGTTCTCTTCAGAAACCACAGATGGATCCACCAGTGTCATTGCATGTGTGTTCTTTTTAATAACAACAACTAGAGTCATTGCATGTGTGTTCTTTTCACATACCACATATGGATCCACCTCTGTTATTGCATGTGTGTTCTTTTAACAATCCACATATGGATCAACCAGTGTCATTGCATGTGTGCTCTTTTACTAACAACAACCAGTCATTGCATGTGTGCTCTTTTCACAATCCACACTTGGATCCACCAGTTTCATTACATGTGTGTTCTTTTTACTAACAACAACCAGAGTCATTGAAATGTGTGTTCTTTTCACATACCACATATGGATCCACCAGTGTCATTGCATGTGTGTTCTTTTCACAATCCACCTATGGATCCACCAGTGTCATTGCATGTGTGCTCTTTTTACTAACAACAACTAGATTCATTGCATGTGTGTTCTCTTCAGAGACCACACATGGATCCACCAGTGTCATTGCATGTGTATTCTTTTTACTAACAACAACCAGAGTCATTGAAATGTGTGTTCTCTTTAGAGACCACATATGGATCCACTAGTGTCATTGCATGTGTGTTCTTTTTACTAACAACAACCAGAGTCATTGCATGTGTGTTATTTTCACATACCATACATGGATCCACCAGTGTCATTGCATGTGTGTTCTTTTTACTAACAACAACTAGAGTCATTGCATGTGTGTTCTTTTCACATACCACATATGGATCCACCAGTGTCATTGCATGTGTGTTCTTTTCACAATCCACCTATGGATCCACAAGTGTCATTGCATGTGTGCTCTTTTTACTAACAACAACCAGAGTCATTGCATGCGTGTTCTCTTTAGAGACCACACATGGATCCACCAATTTCATTGCATGTGTGTTCTTTTTACTAACAACAACCAGTGTCATTGCATGTGTGTTATTTTCACATACCACATATGGATCCACCAGTGTCATTGCATGTGTGTTCTTTTTACTAAAAACAACTAGAGTCATTTCATGTGTGTCCTTTTCACATACCAGGTATGGATCCACCAGTATCATTGAAATGTGTGTTCTCTTGAGAGACCACACATGGATCCACCAGTGTCATTGCATGTGTTTTCTTTTGACTAACAACAACCAGAGTCATTGCATGTGTGTTATTTTCACATACCACATATGGATCCACCAGTGTCATTGCATGTGTGTTCTTTTTACTAACAACAACCAGTGTCATTGCATGTGTGTTCTTTTCACATACCACATATGGATCCACCAGTGTCATTGAAATGTGTGTTGTCTTCAGAAACCACACATGGATCCACCAGTGGCATTACATGTGTGTTCTTTTTACTAACAACAACTTGAGTCATTGCATGTGTGTTCTTTTCACATACCACATATGGATCGACCAGTGTCATTGCATGTGCGTTCTTTTCACAATCCACCTATGGATCCACCAGTGTCATTGCATGTGTGCTCTTTTTACTAACAACAACCAGAATCATTGCATGTGTGTTCTCTTTAGAGACCACACATGGATCCACCAGTGTCATTGCATGTGTGTTCTTTTTACTAACAACAACCAGAGTCATTGAAATGTGTGTTCTTTTCACATACCACATATGGATCCACCAGTGCCATTGCATGTGTGTTCTTTCTTTTCATAATCCACCTATGGATCCACCAGTGTCATTGCATGTGTGCTCTTTTTACTAACAACAACTAGAGTTATTGCATGTGTGTTCTCTTCAAAGACCACACATGGATCCACCAGTGTCATTGCATGTGTATTCTTTTTACTAACAACAACCAGAGTGATTGAAATGTGTGTTCTCTTTAGAGGCCACACATGGATCCACCAGTGTCATTGCATGTGTGTTCTTTTAACTAACAACAACTAGAGTCATTTCATGTGTGTTCTTTTCACATACCACATATGGATCCACCAATGTTATTCAAATGTGTGATCTGTTCAGAAACCACAGATGGATCCACCAGTGTCATTGCATGTGTCTTCTTTTTACTAACAACAACTAGAGTCATTGCATGTGTGTTCTTTTCACATACCACATATGGATCCACCTCTGTTATTGCATGTGTGTTCTTTTCACAATCCACCTATGGATCCACCAGTGTCATTGCATGTGTGCTCTTTTTACTAACAACAACCAGAGTCATTGCATGTGTGCTCTTTTCACAATCCACACTTGGATCCACCAGTTTCATTACATGTGTGTTCTTTTTACTAACAACAACCAGAGTCATTGAAATGTGTGTTCTTTTCACATACCACATATGGATCCACCAGTGTCATTGCATGTGTGTTCTTTTCACAATCCACCTATGGATCCACCAGTGTCATTGCATGTGTGCTCTTTTTACTAACAACAACTAGATTCATTGCATGTGTGTTCTCTTCAGAGACCACACATGGATCCACCAGTGTCATTGCATGTGTATTCTTTTTACTAACAACAACCAGAGTCATTGAAATGTGTGTTCTCTTTAGAGACCACATATGGATCCACTAGTGTCATTGCATGTGTGTTCTTTTTACTAACAACAACCAGAGTCATTGCATGTGTGTTATTTTCACATACCATACATGGATCCACCAGTGTCATTGCATGTGTGTTCTTTTTACTAACAACAACTAGAGTCATTGCATGTGTCTTCTTTTCACATACCACATATGGATCCACCAGTGTCATTGCATGTGTGTTCTTTTCACAATCCACCTATGGATCCACAAGTGTCATTGCATGTGTGCTCTTTTTACTAACAACAACCAGAGTCATTGCATGTGTGTTCTCTTTAGAGACCACACATGGATCCACCAATTTCATTGCATGTGTGTTCTTTTTACTAACAACAACCAGTGTCATTGCATGTGTGTTATTTTCACATACCACATATGGATCCACCAGTGTCATTGCATGTGTGTTCTTTTTACTAAAAACAACTAGAGTCATTTCATGTGTGTCCTTTTCACATACCGGTATGGATCCACCAAAGATCATTGAAATGTGTTCTCTTCAGAGACCACACATGGATCCACCAGTGTCATTGCATGTGTGTTCTTTTGACTAACAACAACCAGAGTCATTGCATGTGTGTTATTTTCACATACCACATATGGATCCACCAGTGTCATTGCATGTGTGTTCTTTTTACTAAAAACAACTAGAGTCATTTCATGTGTGTCCTTTTCACATACCAGGTATGGATCCCCAGTATCATTGAAATGTGTGTTCTCTTGAGAGACCACACATGGATCCACCAGTGTCATTGCATGTGTGTTCTTTTAACTAACAACAACTAGAGTCATTTCATGTGTGTTCTTTTCACATACCACATATGGATCCACCAATGTTATTCAAATGTGTGTTCTCTTGAAACCATGATGGATCCACCAGTGTCATTGCATGTGTGTTCTTTTTACTAACAACAACTAGAGTCATTGCATGTGTGTTCTTTTCACATACCACATATGGATCCACCTCTGTTATTGCATGTGTGTTCTTTTCACAATCCACCTATGGATCCACCAGTGTCATTGCATGTGTGCTCTTTTTACTAACAACAACCAGAGTCATTGCATGTGTGCTCTTTTCACAATCCACACTTGGATCCACCAGTTTCATTACATGTGTGTTCTTTTTACTAACAACAACCAGAGTCATTGAAATGTGTGTTCTTTTCACATACCACATATGGATCCACCAGTGTCATTGCATGTGTGTTCTTTTCACAATCCACCTATGGATCCACCAGTGTCATTGCATGTGTGCTCTTTTTACTAACAACAACTAGATTCATTGCATGTGTGTTCTCTTCAGAGACCACACATGGATCCACCAGTGTCATTGCATGTGTATTCTTTTTACTAACAACAACCAGAGTCATTGCATGTGTGTTCTCTTTAGAGACCACACATGGATCCACCAATTTCATTGCATGTGTGTTCTTTTTACTAACAACAACCAGTGTCATTGCATGTGTGTTATTTTCACATACCACATATGGATCCACCAGTGTCATTGCATGTGTGTTCTTTTTACTAAAAACAACTAGAGTCATTTCATGTGTGTCCTTTTCACATACCAGGTATGGATCCACCAGTATCATTGAAATGTGTGTTCTCTTGAGAGACCACACATGGATCCACCAGTGTCATTGCATGTGTGTTCTTTTGACTAACAACAACCAGAGTCATTGCATGTGTGTTATTTTCACATACCACATATGGATCCACCAGTGTCATTGCATGTGTGTTCTTTTTACTAACAACAACCAGTGTCATTGCATGTGTGTTCTTTTCACATACCACATATGGATCCACCAGTGTCATTGAAATGTCTGTTGTCTTCAGAAACCACACATGGATCCACCAGTGGCATTACATGTGTGTTCTTTTTACTAACAACAACTGGAGTCATTGCATGTGGGTTCTTTTCACATACCACATATGGATCGACGGTGTCATTGCATGTGCTTTTCACAATCCACCTATGGATCCACCAGTGTCATTGCATGTGTGCTCTTTTTACTAACAACAACCAGAATCATTGCATGTGTGTTCTCTTTAGAGACCACACATGGATTCACCAGTGTCATTGCATGTGTGTTCTTTTTACTAACAACAACCAGAGTCATTGAAATGTGTGTTCTTTTCACATACCACATATGGATCCACCAGTGCCATTGCATGTGTGTTCTTTTCATAATCCACCTATGGATCCACCAGTGTCATTGCATGTGTGCTCTTTTTACTAACAACAACTAGAGTTATTGCATGTGTGTTCTCTTCAAAGACCACACATGGATCCACCAGTGTCATTGCATGTGTATTCTTTTTACTAACAACAACCAGAGTGATTGAAATGTGTGTTCTCTTTAGAGACCACACATGGATCCACCAGTGTCATTGCATGTGTGTTCTTTTAACTAACAACAACTAGAGTCATTTCATGTGTGTTCTTTTCACATACCACATATGGATCCACCAATGTTATTCAAATGTGTGTTCTCTTCAGAAACCACAGATGGATCCACCAGTGTCATTGCATGTGTGTTCTTTTTAATAACAACAACTAGAGTCATTGCATGTGTGTTCTTTTCACATACCACATATGGATCCACCTCTGTTATTGCATGTGTGTTCTTTTCACAATCCACCTATGGATCCACCAGTGTCATTGCATGTGTGCTCCTTTTACTAACAACCAGAGTCATTGCATGTGTGCTCTTTTCACAATCCACACTTGGATCCACCAGTTTCATTACATGTGTGTTCTTTTTACTAACAACAACCAGAGTCATTGAAATGTGTGTTCTTTTCACATACCACATATGGATCCACCAGTGTCATTGCATGTGTGTTCTTTTCACAATCCACCTATGGATCCACCAGTGTCATTGCATGTGTGCTCTTTTTACTAACAACAACTAGATTCATTGCATGTGTGTTCTCTTCATAGACCACACATGGATCCACCAGTGTCATTGCATGTGTATTCTTTTTACTAACAACAACCAGAGTCATTGAAATGTGTGTTCTCTTTAGAGACCACATATGGATCCACTAGTGTCATTGCATGTGTGTTCTTTTTACTAACAACAACCAGAGTCATTGCATGTGTGTTATTTTCACATACCATACATGGATCCACCAGTGTCATTGCATGTGTGTTCTTTTTACTAACAACAACTAGAGTCATTGCATGTGTGTTCTTTTCACATACCACATATGGATCCACCAGTGTCATTGCATGTGTGTTCTTTTCACAATCCACCTATGGATCCACAAGTGTCATTGCATGTGTGCTCTTTTTACTAACAACAACCAGAGTCATTGCATGCGTGTTCTCTTTAGAGACCACACATGGATCCACCAATTTCATTGCATGTGTGTTCTTTTTACTAACAACAACCAGTGTCATTGCATGTGTGTTATTTTCACATACCACATATGGATCCACCAGTGTCATTGCATGTGTGTTCTTTTTACTAAAAACAACTAGAGTCATTTCATGTGTGTCCTTTTCACATACCAGGTATGGATCCACCAGTATCATTGAAATGTGTGTTCTCTTGAGAGACCACACATGGATCCACCAGTGTCATTGCATGTGTGTTCTTTTGACTAACAACAACCAGAGTCATTGCATGTGTGTTATTTTCACATACCACATATGGATCCACCAGTGTCATTGCATGTGTGTTCTTTTTACTAACAACAACCAGTGTCATTGCATGTGTGTTCTTTTCACATACCACATATGGATCCACCAGTGTCATTGAAATGTGTGTTGTCTTCAGAAACCACACATGGATCCACCAGTGGCATTACATGTGTGTTCTTTTTACTAACAACAACTGGAGTCATTGCATGTGTGTTCTTTTCACATACCACATATGGATCGACCAGTGTCATTGCATGTGCGTTCTTTTCACAATCCACCTATGGATCCACCAGTGTCATTGCATGTGTGCTCTTTTTACTAACAACAACCAGAATCATTGCATGTGTGTTCTCTTTAGAGACCACACATGGATCCACCAGTGTCATTGCATGTGTGTTCTTTTTACTAACAACAACCAGAGTCATTGAAATGTGTGTTCTTTTCACATACCACATATGGATCCACCAGTGCCATTGCATGTGTGTTCTTTCTTTTCATAATCCACCTATGGATCCACCAGTGTCATTGCATGTGTGCTCTTTTTACTAACAACAACTAGAGTTATTGCATGTGTGTTCTCTTCAAAGACCACACATGGATCCACCAGTGTCATTGCATGTGTATTCTTTTTACTAACAACAACCAGAGTGATTGAAATGTGTGTTCTCTTTAGAGACCACACATGGATCCACCAGTGTCATTGCATGTGTGTTCTTTTAACTAACAACAACTAGAGTCATTTCATGTGTGTTCTTTTCACATACCACATATGGATCCACCAATGTTATTCAAATGTGTGATCTGTTCAGAAACCACAGATGGATCCACCAGTGTCATTGCATGTGTCTTCTTTTTACTAACAACAACTAGAGTCATTGCATGTGTGTTCTTTTCACATACCACATATGGATCCACCTCTGTTATTGCATGTGTGTTCTTTTCACAATCCACCTATGGATCCACCAGTGTCATTGCATGTGTGCTCTTTTTACTAACAACAACCAGAGTCATTGCATGTGTGCTCTTTTCACAATCCACACTTGGATCCACCAGTTTCATTACATGTGTGTTCTTTTTACTAACAACAACCAGAGTCATTGAAATGTGTGTTCTTTTCACATACCACATATGGATCCACCAGTGTCATTGCATGTGTGTTCTTTTCACAATCCACCTATGGATCCACCAGTGTCATTGCATGTGTGCTCTTTTTACTAACAACAACTAGATTCATTGCATGTGTGTTCTCTTCAGAGACCACACATGGATCCACCAGTGTCATTGCATGTGTATTCTTTTTACTAACAACAACCAGAGTCATTGAAATGTGTGTTCTCTTTAGAGACCACATATGGATCCACTAGTGTCATTGCATGTGTGTTCTTTTTACTAACAACAACCAGAGTCATTGCATGTGTGTTATTTTCACATACCATACATGGATCCACCAGTGTCATTGCATGTGTGTTTTTTTACTAACAACAACTAGAGTCATTGCATGTGTGTTCTTTTCACATACCACATATGGATCCACCAGTGTCATTGCATGTGTGTTCTTTTCACAATCCACCTATGGATCCACAAGTGTCATTGCATGTGTGCTCTTTTTACTAACAACAACCAGAGTCATTGCATGTGTGTTCTCTTTAGAGACCACATGGATCCACCAGTGTTATTGCATGTGTGTTCTTTTTACTAACAACAACCAGTGTCATTGCATGTGTGTTATTTTCACATACCACATATGGATCCACCAGTGTCATTGCATGTGTGTTCTTTTTACTAAAAACAACTAGAGTCATTTCATGTGTGTCCTTTTCACATACCAGGTATGGATCCACCAGTATCATTGAAATGTGTGTTCTCTTGAGAGACCACACATGGATCCACCAGTGTCATTGCATGTGTGTTCTTTTGACTAACAACAACCAGAGTCATTGCATGTGTGTTATTTTCACATACCACATATGGATCCACCAGTGTCATTGCATGTGTGTTCTTTTTACTAACAACAACCAGTGTCATTGCATGTGTGTTCTTTTCACATACCACATATGGATCCACCAGTGTCATTGAAATGTGTGTTGTCTTCAGAAACCACACATGGATCCACCAGTGGCATTACATGTGTGTTCTTTTTACTAACAACAACTGGAGTCATTGCATGTGTGTTCTTTTCACATACCACATATGGATCGACCAGTGTCATTGCATGTGCTTCTTTCATAATCCACCTATGGATCCACCAGTGTCATTGCATGTGTGCTCTTTTAAACTAACAACAACCAGAATCATTGCATGTGTGTTCTATTTAGAGACCACACATGGATCCACCAGTGTAATTGCATGTGTGTTCATTTTACGAACAACAACCAGAGTCATTGTAATGTGTGTTCTTTTCACATACCACATATGGATCCACCAGTGCCATTGCATGTGTGTTCTTTCTTTTCATAATCCACCTATGGATCCACCAGTGTCATTGCATGTGTGCTCTTTTTACTAACAACAACTAGAGTTATTGCATGTGTGTTCTCTTCAAAGACCACACATGGATCCACCAGTGTCATTGCATGTGTATTCTTTTTACTAACAACAACCAGAGTGATTGATTTGGTTGTTCTCTTTCGAGACCTCACATGGATCCACCAGTGTCATTGCATGTGTGTTCTTTTAACTAACAACAACTAGAGTCATTTCATGTGTGTTCTTTTCACATACCACATATGGATCCACCAATGTTATTCAAATGTGTGTTCTCTTCAGAAACCACAGATGGATCCACCAGTGTCATTGCATGTGTGTTCTTTTACTAACAACAACTAGAGTCATTGCATGTGTGTTCTTTTCACATACCACATATGGATCCACCTCTTATTGCATGTGTGTTCTTTTCACAATCCACCTATGGATCCACCAGTGTCATTGCATGTGTGCTCTTTTTACTAACAATAACCAGAGTCATTGCATGTGTGCTCTTTTCACAATCCACACTTGGATCCACCAGTTTCATTACATGTGTGTTCTTTTTACTAACAACAACCAGAGTCATTGAAATGTGTGTTCTTTTCACATACCACATATGGATCCACCAGTGTCATTGCATGTGTGTTCTTTTCACAATCCACCTATGGATCCACGGTGTCATTGCATGTGTGCTCTTTTTACTAACAACAACTAGATTCATTGCATGTGTGTTCTTCAGAGACCACACATGGATCCACCAGTGTCATTGCATGTGTATTCTTTTACTAACAACAACCAGAGTCATTGAAATGTGTGTTCTCTTTAGAGACCACATATGGATCCACTAGTGTCATTGCATGTGTGTTCTTTTTACTAACAACAACCAGAGTCATTGCATGTGTGTTATTTGCACATACCATACATGGATCCACCAGTGTCATTGCATGTGTGTTCTTTTTACTAACAACAACTAGAGTCATTGCATGTGTGTTCTTTTCACATACCACATATGGATCCACCAGTGTCATTGCATGTGTGTTCTTTTCACAATCCACCTATGGATCCACAAGTGTCATTGCATGTGTGCTCTTTTTACTAACAACAACCAGAGTCATTGCATGTGTGTTCTCTTTAGAGACCACACATGGATCCACCAATTTCATTGCATGTGTGTTCTTTTTACTAACAACAACCAGTGTCATTGCATGTGTGTTATTTTCACATACCACATATGGATCCACCAGTGTCATTGCATGTCTTTTCTTCTCACAATCCACCTATGGATCCAACAGTGTCATTGCATGTTTGCTCTTTTTACTATCATCAACCAGAGTCATTGCATGTGTGTTCTCTTTAGAGACCACACACGGATCCAAAAGTATCATTGCATGTGTGTTCTTTTTACTAACAACAACTAGAGTCATTGCATGTGTGTTCTTTTCACATACCACATATGGATCGACCTGTGTCATTGAAATGTGTATTCTCTTCAGAGACCACACATGGATCCACCAGTGTCATTGCATGTGTGTTCTTTTTACTAACAACAACTGGAGTCATTGCATGTGTGTTCTTTTCACATACCACATATGGATCCACCAGTGTCATTGCATGTGCGTTCTTTTCACAATCCACCTATGGATCCACTAGTGTCATTGCATGTGTGCTCTTTTTACTAACAACAACCAGATTCATTGCATGTGTGTTCTCTTCAGATACCACACATGGATCCACCAGTGTCATTGCATGTGTGTTCTTTTTACTAACAACAACCAGAGTCATTGAAATGTGTGTTCTTTTCACATACCACATATGGATCCACCAGTGTCATTGCATGTGTGTTCTTTTCATAATCCACCTACGGATCCACTAGTGTCATTGCATGTGTGCTCTTTTTACTAACAACAACCGGAGTGATTGAAATGTGTGTTCTCTTTAGAGACCACACATGGATCCACCAGTGTCATTGCATGTGTGTTCTTTTTACTAACAACAACCTGAGTCATTGCACGTGTGTTATTTTCACATACCACATATGGATCCATCAGTGTCATTGCATGTGTGTTCTTTTTACTAACAACAACTAGAGTAATTTCATGTGTGTTATTTTCACATACCAGGTATGGATCCACCAGTATCATTGAAATGTGTGTTCTCTTGAGAGACCACACATGGATCCACCAGTGTCATTGCATGTGTGTTCTTTTGACTAACAACAACCAGAGTCATTGCATGTGGGTTATTTTCACATACCACATATGGATCCACCAGTGTCATTGCATGTGTGTTCTTTTTACTAATAACAACCAGTGTCATTGCATATGTGTTCTTTTTACTAACAACAACTAGAGTCATTGCATGTGTGTTCTTTCACATACCACATATGGATCCACCTGTGTCATTGCATGTGTGTTCTTTTCACAATCCACCTATGGATCCACCAGTGTCATTGCATGTGTGCTCTTTTTACTAACAACAACCAGAGTCATTGCCTGTGTTCTCTTTTCACAATCCACACTTGGATCCACCAGTTTCATTACATGTTTGTTATTTTTACTAACAACAACCAGAGTCATTGAAATGTGTGTTCTTTCACATACCACCTATGGATCCACCAGTGTCATTGCGTGTGTGTTCTTTTCACAATCCACCTATGGATCCACCAGTGTCATTGCATGTGTGCTCTTTTTACTAACAACAACTAGATTCATTGCATGTGTGTTCTCTTCAGAGACCACACATGGATCCACCAGTGTCATTGCATGTGTGTTCTTTTTACTAACAACAACCAGAGTCATTGAAATGTGTGTTATCTTTAGAGACCACATATGGATCCACCAGTGTTATTGCATGTGTGTTCTTTTTACTAACAACAACCAGAGTCATTGCATGTGTGTTATTTTCACATACCATACATGGATCCACCAGTGTCATTGCATGTGTGTTCTTTTCACATACCACATATGGATCCACCAGTGTCATTGCATGTGTGTTCTTTTCACAATCCACCTATGGATCCACAAGTGTCATTGCATGTGTGCTCTTTTTACTGACAACAACCAGAGTCATTGCATGTGTGTTCTCTTTAGAGACCACACATGGATCCACCAGTTTCATTGCATGTGTGGTCTTTTTACTAACAACAACCAGTGTCATTGCATGTGTGTTCTTTTCACATACCACATATGGATCCACCAGTGTCATTGCATGTCTGTTCTTTTCACAATCCACCTATGGATCCACCAGTGTCATTGCATGTGTGCTCTTTTTACTAACGTCAACCAGAGTCATTGCATGTGTGTTCTCTTTAGAGACCACACATGGATCCAAAAGTGTCATTGCATGTGTGTTCTTTTTACTAACAACAACTAGAGTCATTGCATGTGTGTTCTTTTCACATACCACATATGGATCCACCAATTTCATTACATGTGTGTTCTTTTTACTAACAACGACCAGAGTCATTGAAATGTGTGTTCTTTTCACATACCACATATGGATCCACCAGTGTCATTGCATGTGTTTTCTTTTCACAATCCACCTATGGATCCACCAGTGTCATTGCATGTGTGCTCTTTTTACTAACAACAACTAGATTCATTGCATGTGTGTTCTCTTCAGAGACCACACATGGATCCACCAGTGTCATTGCCTGTGTGTTCTTTTTACTAACAACAACCAGAGTCATTGAAATGTGTGTTCTCTTCAGAGACCACATATGGATCCACCAGTGTCATTACATGTGTGTTCTTTTTACTAACAACAACCAGAGTCATTGCATGTGTGTTATTTTCACATACCATACATGGATCCACCAGTGTCATTGCATGTGTGTTCTTTTTACTAACAACAACTGGAGTCATTGCATGTGTGTTCTTTTCACATACCACATATGGATCCACCAGTGTAATTGCATGTGTGTTCTTTTCACAATCCACCTATGGATCCACAAGTGTCATTGCATGTGTGCTCTTTTTACTAACAACAACCAGAGTCATTGCATGTGTGTTCTCTTTGGAGACCACACATGGATCCACCAGTTTCATTGCATGTGTGTTCTTTTTACTAACAACAACCAGTGTGATTGCATGTGTGTTCTTTTCACATACCACATATAGATCCACTAGTGTCATTGCATGTCTTTTCTTCTCACAATCCACCTATGGATCCAACAGAGTCATTGCATGTTTTCTCTTTTTACTAACATCAACTAGAGTCATTGCATGTGTGTTCTCTTTAGAGACCACACACGGATGCAAAAGTATCATTGCATGTGTGTTCTTTTTACTAACAACAACTAGAGTCATTGCATGTGTGTTCTTTTCACATACCACATATGGATCGACCTGTGTCATTGAAATGTGTGTTCTCTTTAGAGACCACACATGGATCCACCAGTGTCATTGCATGTGTGTTCTTTTTACTAACAACAACTAGAGTCATTGCATGTGTGTTCTTTTCACATACTACATATGGATCCACCAGTGTCATTGCATGTGCGTTCTTTTCACAATCCGCCGATGGATCCACCAGTGTCATTGCATGTGTGCTCTTTTTACTAACAACAACCAGAGTCATTGCATGTGTGTTCTCTTCAGGGACCACACATGGATCCACCAGTGTCATTGCATGTGTGTTCTTTTTACTAACAACAACCAGAGTCATTGAAATGTGTGTTCTTTTCACATACCACATATGGATCCACCAGTGTCATTGCATGTGTGTTCTTTTCATAATCCACCTACGGATCCACTAGTGTCATTGCATGTGTGCTCTTTTTACTAACAACAACCAGAGTTATTGCATGTGTGTTCTCTTCAAAGACCACACATGGATCCACCAGTGTCATTGCATGTGTGTTCTTTTACTAACAACAACCAGAGTGATTGAAATGTGTGTTCTCTTTAGAGACCACACATGGATCCACCAGTGTCATTGCATGTGTGTTCTTTTTACTAACAACAACCTGAGTCATTGCACGTGTGTTATTTTCACATACCACATATGGATCCACCAGTGTCATTGCATGTGTGTTCTTTTTACTAAAAACAACTAGAGTCATTTCATGTGTGTTCTTTTCACATACCAGGTATGGATCCACCAGTATCATTGAAATGTGTGTTCTCTTGAGAGACCACACATGGATCCACCAGTGTCATTGCATGTGTGTTCTTTTGACTAACAACAACCAGAGTCATTGCATGTGTGTTATTTTCACATACCACATATGGATCCCCAGTGTCATTGCATGTGTGTTCTTTTTACTAACAACAACCAGTGTCATTGCATGTGTGTTCTTTTCACATACCACATATGGATCCACCCGTGTCATTGAAATGTGTGTTGTCTTCAGAAACCACACATGGATCCACCAGTGTCATTGCATGTGTGTTCTTTTTACTAACAACAACTGGAGTCATTGCATGTGTGTTCTTTTCACATACCACATATGGATCCACCAGTGTCATTGCATGTGCGTTATTTTCACAATCCACCTATGGATCCACCAGTGTCATTGCATGTGTGCTCTTTTTACTAACAACAACCAGAGTCATTTAAATGTGTGTTCTTTTCACATACCACATATGGATCCACCAGTGCCATTGCATGTGTGTTCTTTCTTTTCATAATCCACCTATGGATCCACCAGTGTCATTGCATGTGTGCTCTTTTTACTAACAACAACTAGAGTGATTGAAATGTGTGTTCTCTTCAAAGACCACACATGGATCCACCAGTGTCATTGCATGTGTGTTCTTTTTACTAACAACAACCAGAGTGATTGAAATGTGTGTTCTCTTTAGAGACCACACATGGATCCACCAGTGTCATTGCATGTGTGTTCTTTTAACTAACAACAACTAGAGTCATTTCATGTGTGTTCTTTTCACATACCACATATGGATCCACCAATGTCATTGAAATATGTGTTCTCTTCAGAAACCACAGATGGATCCACCAGTGTCATTGCATGTGTTTTCTTTTTACTAACAACAACTGGAGTCATTGCATGTGTGTTCTTTTCACATACCATACATGGATCCACCAGTGTCATTGCATGTGTGTTCTTTTTACTAACAACAACTAGAGTCATTGCATGTGTGTTCTTTTCACATACCACATATGGATCCACCTGTGTCATTGCATGTGTGTTCTTTTCACAATCCACCTATGGATCCACCAGTGTCATTGCATGTGTGCTCTTTTTACTAACAACAACTAGAGTCATTGCATGTGTGCTCTTTTCACAATCCACACTTGGATCCACCAATTTCATTACATGTGTGTTCTTTTTACTAACAACAACCAGAGTCATTGAAATGTGTGTTCTTTTCACATACCACATATGGATCCACCAGTGTCATTGCATGTCTGTTCTTTTCACAATCCACCTATGGATCCACTAGTGTCATTGCATGTGTGCTCTTTTTACTAACAACAACTAGATTCATTGCATCTATGTTTTCTTCAGAGACCAAACATGGATCCACCAGTGTCATTGCATGTGTGTTCTTTTTACTAACAACAACCAGAGTCATTGAAATGTGTGTTCTCTTTAGAGACCACATATGGATCCACTAGTGTCATTGCATGTGTGTTCTTTTTACTAACAACAACCAGAGTCATTGCATGTGTGTTATTTTCACATACCATACATGGATCCACCAGTGTCATTGCATGTGTGTTCTTTTTACTAACAACAACTAGAGTCATTGCATGTGTGTTCTTTTCACATAACACATATGGATCCACCAGTTTCATTGCATGTGTGTTCTTTTCACAATCCATCTATGGATCCACAAGTGTCATTGCATGTGTGCTCTTTTTACTAACAACAACCAGAGTCATTGCATGTGTGTTCTCTTTAGAGACCACACATGGATCCACCAGTTTCATTGCATGTGTGTTCTTTTTACTAATAACAACCAGTGTCATTGCATGTGTGTTCTTTTCACATACCACATATGGATCCACCAGTGTCATTGCATGTCTTTTCTTCTCACAATCCACCTATGGATCCACCAGTGTAATTGCATGTTTTCTCTCTTTACTAACATCAACCAGTCATTGCATGTGTGTTCTCTTTAGAGACCACACATGGATCCAAAAGTATCATTGCATGTGTGTTCTTTTTACTAACAACAACTAGAGTCATTGCATGTGTGTTCTTTTCACATACGACATATGGATCGACATGTGTCATTGAAATATGTGTTCTTTTTAGAGACCACACATGGATCCACCAGTGTCATTGCATGTGTGTTCTTTTTACTAACAACAACTGGAGTAATTGCATGTGTGTTATTTTCACATACCACATATGGATCCACCAGTGTCATTGCATGTGCGTTCTTTTCACAATCCACCTATGGATCCAGCAGTGTCATTGCATGTGTGCTCTTTTTACTAACAACAACCAGAGTCATTGCATGTGTGTTCTCTTCAGAGACCACACATGGATCCACCAGTGTCATTGCATCTGTGTTCTTTTTACTAACAATAACCAGAGTAATTGAAATGTGTGTTCTTTTCACATACCACATATGGATCCACCAGTGTCATTGCATGTGTGTTCTTTTCATAATCCACCTACGGATGCACTAGTGTCATTGCATGTGTGCTCTTTTTTCTAACAACAACCAGAGTTATTGCATGTGTGTTCTCTTCAAAGACCACACATGGATCCACCAGTGTCATTGCATGTGTGTTCTTTTACTAACAACAACCAGAGTGATTGAAATGTGTGTTCTCTTCAGAGACCACACATGGATCCACCAGTGTCATTGCATGTGTGAATCGTTTTACTAACAACAACCAGAGTCATTGCACATGTGTTATTTTCACATACCACATATGGATCCACCAGTGTCATTGCATGTGTGTTCTTTTTACTAACAACAACTAGAGTCATTGCATGTGTGTTCTTTTCACATACCACATATGGATCCACCAGTGTCATTGCATGTGTGTTCTTTTTACTAACAACAACTAGAGTCATTTCATGTGTGTTCTTTTCACATACCAGGTATGGATCCACCAGTATCATTGAAATGTGTGTTCTCTTGAGAGACCACACATGGATCCACCAGTGTCATTGGATGTGTGTTCTTTTGACTAACAACAACCAGAGTCATTGCATGTGTGTTATTTTCACATACCACATATGGATCCCCTAGTGTCATTGCATGTGTGTTCTTTTTACTAACAACAACTAGTGTCATTGCATGTGTGTTCTTTTCACATACCACATATGGATCCACCAGTGTCATTGAAATGTGTGTTGTCTTCAGAAACCACACATGGATCCACCAGTGTCATTGCATGTGTGTTCTTTTTACTAACAACAACTGGAGTCATTGCATGTGTGTTCTTTTCACATACCACATATGGATCCACCAGTGTCATTGCATGTGCGTTATTTTCACAATCCACCTATGGATCCACCAGTGTCATTGCATGTGTGATCTTTTTACTAACAACAACCAGAGTCATTTAAATGTGTGTTCTTTTCACATACCACATATGGATCCACCAGTGCCATTGCATGTGTGTACTTTCTTTTCATAATCCACCTATGGATCCACCAGTGTCATTGCATGTGTGCTCTTTTTACTAACAACAACTAGAGTGATTGAAATGTGTGTTCTCTTCAAAGACCACACATGGATCCACCAGGGTCATTGCATGTGTGTTCTTTTTACTAACAACAACTAGAGTGATTGAAATGTGTGTTCTCTTTAGAGACCACACATGCATCCACCAGTGTCATTGCATGTGTGTTCTTTTGACTAACAACAGCCAGAGTCATTGCATGTGTGTTATTTTCACAAACCACATATGGATCCACCAGTGTCATTGAAATATGTGTTCTCTTCAGAAACCACAGATGGATCCACCAGTGTCATTGCATGTGTGTTCTTTTTACTAACAACAACTGGAGTCATTGCATGTGTGTTCTTTTCACATACCACATATGGATCCACCTGTGTCATTGCATGTGTGTTCTTTTCACAATCCACCTATGGATCCACCAGTGTCATTGCATGTGTGCTCTTTTTACTAACAACAACCAGAGTCATTGCATGTGTGCTCTTTTCACAATCCACACTTGGATCCACCAGTTTCATTACATGTGTGTTCTTTTTACTAACAACAACCAGAGTCATTGAAATGTGTGTTCTTTTCACATACCACATATGGATCCACCAGTGTCATTGCATGTGTGTTCTTTTCACAATCCACCTATGGATCCACCAGTGTCATTGCATGTGTGATCTTTTTACTAACAACAACTAGATTCATTGCATGTGTGTTCTCTTCAGAAACCACACATGGATCCACCGGTGTCATTGCATGTGTGTTCTTTTTACTAACAACAACCAGAGTCATCGAAATGTGTGTTCTCTTTAGAGACCACATATGGATCCACTAGTGTCATTGCATGTGTGTTCTTTTTACTAACAACAACCAGAGTCATTGCATGTGTGTTATTTTCACATACCATACATGGATCCACCAGTGTCATTGCATGTGTGTTCTTTTTACTAACAACAACTAGAGTCATTGCATGTGTGTTCTTTTCACATGCCACATATGGATCCACCAGTGTCATTGCATGTGTGTTCTTTTTACAATCCACCTATGGATCCACAAGTGTCATTGCATGTGTGCTCTTTTTACTAACAACAACCAGAGTCATTGCATGTGTGTTCTCTTTAGAGACCACACATGGATCCACCAGTTTCATTGCATGTGTGTTCTTTTTACTAATAACAACCAGTGTCATTGCATGTGTTTTCTTTTCACATACCACATATGGATCCACCAGTGTCATTGCATGTCTTTTCTTCTCACAATCCACCTATGGATCCACCAGTGTCATTGCATGTTTGCTCTCTTTACTAACATCAACCAGAGTCATTGCATGTGTGTTCTCTTTAGAGACCACACATGGATCCAAAAGTATTATTGCATGTGTGTTCTTTTTACTAACAACAACTAGAGTCATTGCATGTGTGTTCTTTTCACATACCACATATGGATCGACCTGTGTCATTGAAATATGTGTTCTCTTTAGAGACCACACATGGATCCACCAGTGTCATTGCATGTGTGTTCTTTTTACTAACAACAACTGGAGTAATTGCATGTGTGTTATTTTCACATACCACATATGGATCCACCAGTGTCATTGCATGTGCGTTCTTTTCACAATCCACCTATGGATCCAGCAGTGTCATTGCATGTGTGCTCTTTTTACTAACAACAACCAGAGTCATTGCATGTGTGTTCTCTTCAGAGACCACACATGGATCCACCAGTGTCATTGCATCTGTGTTCTTTTTACTAACAATAACCAGAGTAATTGAAATGTGCGTTCTTTTCACATACCACATATGGATCCACCAGTGTCATTGCATGTGTGTTCTTTTCATAATCCACCTACGGATCCACTAGTGTCATTGCATGTGTGCTCTTTTTACTAACAACAACCAGAGTTATTGCATGTGTGTTCTCTTCAAAGACCACACATGAATCCACCAGTGTCATTGCATGTGTGTTCTTTTACTAACAACAACCAGAGTGATTGAAATGTGTGTTCCCTTCAGAGACCACATATGGATCCACCAGTGTCATTGCATGTGTGTTCTTTTTACTAACAACAACCAGAGTCATTGCACATGTGTTATTTTCACATACCACATATGGATCCACCAGTGTCATTGCATGTGTGTTCTTTTCACATACCACATATGGATCCACCAGTGTCATTGCATGTCTTTTCTTCTCACAATCCACCTATGGATCCACTAGTGTCATTGCATGTTTGCTCTCTTTACTAACATCAACCAGAGTCATTGCATGTGTGTTCTCTTTAGAGACCACACATGGATCCAAAAGTATCATTGCATGTGTGTTCTTTTTACTAACAACAACTAGAGTCATTGCATGTGTGTTCTTTTCACATACCACATATGGATCGACCTGTGTCATTGAAATATGTGTTCTCTTTAGAGACCACACATGGATCCACCAGTGTCATTGCATGTGTGTTCTTTTTACTAACAACAACTGGAGTAATTGCATGTGTGTTATTTTCATATTCCACATATGGATCCACCAGTGTCATTGCATGTGTGTTCTCTTCAGAAACCACACATGGATCCACCGATGTCATTGCATGTGTGTTCTTTTTACTAACAACAACCAGAGTCATCGAAATGTGTGTTCTCTTTAGAGACCACATATGGATCCACTAGTGTCATTGCATGTGTGTTCTTTTTACTAACAATAACCAGAGTAATTGAAATGTGTGTTCTTTTCACATACCACATATGGATCCACCAGTGTCATTGCATGTGTGTTCTTTTCATAATCCACCTACGGATCCACTAGTGTCATTGCATGTGTGCTCTTTTTACTAACAACAACCAGAGTTATTGCATGTGTGTTCTCTTCAAAGACCACACATGGATCCACCAGTGTCATTGCATGTGTGTTCTTTTTACTAACAACAACCAGAGTGATTGCACATGTGTTATTTTCACATACCACATATGGATCCACCAGTGTCATTGCATGTGTGTTCTTTGTACTAACAACAACTAGAGTCATTTCATGTGTGTTCTTTTCACATACCACATATGAATCCACCAGTATCATTGAAATGTGTGTTCTCTACAGATACCACACATGGATCTACCAGTGTCATTGCATGTGTGTTCTTTTTACTAACAACAACCAGAGTGATTGAAATGTGTGTTCTCTTTAGAGACCACACATGGATCCACCAGTGTCATTGCATGTGTGTTCTTTTAACTAACAACAACTAGAGTCATTTCATGTGTGTTCTTTTCACATACCACATATGGATCCACCAATGTCATTGAAATATGTGTTCTCTTCAGAAACCACAGATGGATCCACCAGTGTCATTGCATGTGTGTTCTTTTTACTAACAACAACTGGAGTTATTGCATGTGTGTTCTTTTCACATACCACATATGGATCCACCTGTGTCATTGCATGTGTGTTCTTTTCACAATCCACCTATGGATCCACCAGTGTCATTGCATGTGTGCTCTTTTTACTAACAACAACCAGAGTCACTGCATGTGTGCTCTTTTCACAATCCACACTTGGATCCACCAGTTTCATTACATGTGTGTTCTTTTTACTAACAACAACCAGAGTCATTGAAATGTGTGTTCTTTTCACATACCACATATGGATCCACCAGTGTCATTGCATGTGTGTTCTTTTCACAATCCACCTATGCATCCACCAGTGTCATTTCATGTGTGATGTTTTTACTAACAACAACTAGATTCATTTCATGTGTGCTCTCTTCAGAGACCACACATGGATCCACCGGTGTCATTGCATGTGTGTTCTTTTTACTAACAACAACCAGAGTCATTGAAATGTGTGTTCTCTTTAGAGACCACATATGGATCCACTAGTGTCATTGCATGTGTGTTCTTTTTACTAACAACAACCAGAGTCATTGCATGTGTGTTATTTTCACATACCATACATGGATCCACCAGTGTCATTGCATGTGTGTTCTTTTTACTAACAACAACTAGAGTCATTGCATGTGTGTTCTTTTCACATACCACATATGGATCCACCAGTGTCATTGCATGTGTGTTCTTTTTACAATCCACCTATGGATCCACAAGTGTCATTGCATGTGTGCTCTTTTTACTAACAACAACCAGAGTCATTGCATGTGTGTTCTGTTTAGAGGCCACATATGGATCCACCAGTTTCATTGCATGTGTGTTCTTTTTACTAATAACAACCAGTGTCATTGCATGTGTGTTCTTTTCACATACCACATATGGATTCACCAGTGTCATTGCATGTCTTTTCTTCTCACAATCCACCTATGGATCCACCAGTGTCATTGCATGTTTGCTCTCTTTACTAACATCAACCAGAGTCATTGCATGTGTGTTCTCTTTAGAGACCACACATGGATCCAAAAGTATCATTTCATGTGTGTTCTTTTTACTAACAACAACTAGGGTCATTGCATGTGTGTTCTTTTCACATACCACATATGGATCGACCTGTGTCATTGAAATATGTGTTCTCTTTAGAGACCACACATGGATCCACCAGTGTCATTGCATGTGTGTTCTTTTTACTAACAACAACTGGAGTAATTGCATGTGTGTTATTTTCACATACCACATATGGATCCACCAGTGTCATTGCATGTGCGTTCTTTTCACAATCCACCTATGGATCCAGGAGTGTCATTGCATGTGTGCTCTTTTTACTAACAACAACCAGAGTCATTGCATGTGTGTTCTCTTCAGAGACCACACATGGATCCACCAGTGTCATTGCATCTGTGTTCTTTTTACTAACAATAACCAGAGTAATTGAAATGTGTGTTCTTTTCACATACCACATATGGATCCACCAGTGTCATTGCATGTGTGTTCTTTTCATAATCCACCTATGGATCCACTAGTGTCATTGCATGTGTTCTCTTTTTACTAACAACAACCAGAGTTATTGCATGTGTGTTCTCTTCAAAGACCACACATGGATCCACCAGTGTCATTGCATGTGTGTTCTTTTTACTAACAACAACCAGAGTCATTGCACATGTGTTATTTTCACATACCACATATGGATCCACCAGTGTCATTGCATGTGTGTTCTTTGTACTAACAACAACTAGAGTCATTTCATGTGTGTTCTTTTCACATACCACATATGGATCCACCAGTATCATTGAAATGTGTGTTCTCTACCGAGACCACACATGGATGCACCAGTGTCATTGCATGTGTGTTCTTTTGACTAACAACAACCAGAGTGATTGAAATGTGTGTTCTCTTTAGAGACCACACATGGATCCACCAGTGTCATTGCATGTGTGTTCTTTTTACTAACAACAACTGGAGTCATTTCATGTGTGTTCTTTTCACATACCACATATGGATCCACCAATGTCATTGAAATATGTGTTCTCTTCAGAAACCACAGATGGATCCACCAGTGTCATTGCATGTGTGTTCTTTTTACTAACAACAACTGGAGTCATTGCATGTGTGTTCTTTTCACATACCACATATGGATCCACCTGTGTCATTGCATGTGTGTTCTTTTAACAATCCACCTATGGATCCACTAGTGTCATTGCATGTGTGCTCTTTTTAATAACTACAACCAGAGTCATTGCATGTTTGCTCTTTTCACAATCCACACTTGGATCCACCAGTTTCATTACATGTGTGTACTTTTTACTAACAACAACCAGAGTCATTGAAATGTATGATCTTTTCACATACCACATATGGATCCACCAATGTCATTGAAATATGTGTTCTCTTCAGAAACCACAGATGGATCCACCAGTGTCATTGCATGTGTGTTCTTTTTACAAACAACAACTGGAGTCATTGCATGTGTGTTCTTTTCACATACCACATATGGATCCACCTGTGTCATTGCATGTGTGTTCTTTTCACAATCCACCTATGGATCCACCAGTGTCATTGCATGTGTGCTCTTTTTACTAACAACAACCAGAGTCATTGCATGTGTGCTCTTTTCACAATCCACACTTGGATCCACCAGTTTCATTACATGTGTGTTCTTTTTACTAACAACAACCAGTGTCATTGAAATGTGTGTTCTTTTCACATACCACATATGGATCCACCAGTGTCATTGCATGTGTGTTCTTTTCACAATCCACCTATGGATCCACCAGTGTCATTGCATGTGTGATCTTTTTACTAACAACAACTAGATTCATTGCATGTGTGTTCTCTTCAGAGACCACACATGGATCCACCGGTGTCATTGCATGTGTGTTCTTTTTACTAACAACAACCAGAGTCATTGAAATGTGTGTTCTCTTTAGAGACCACATATGGATCCACTAGTGTCATTGCATGTGTGTTCTTTTTACTAACAACAACCAGAGTCATTGCATGTGTGTTATTTTCACATACCATACATGGATCCACCAGTGTCATTGCATGTGTGTTCTTTTTACTAACAACAACTGGAGTCATTGCATGTGTGTGCTTTTCACATACCACAGGTGGATCCACCAGTGTCATTGCATGTGTGTTATTTTCACAATCCACCTATGGATCCACAAGTGTCATTGCATGTGTGCTCTTTTCACTAACAACAACCAGAGTCATTGCATGTGTGTTATCTTTAGAGACCACACATGGATCCACCAGTGTCATTGCATGTGTATTGTTTTTACTAACAACAACCAGTGTCATTGCATGTGTGTTCTTTTCACATACCACATATGGATCCACCAGTGTCATTGCATGTCTTTTCTTTTCACAATCCACCTATGGATCCACCAGTGTCATTGCATGTGTGCTCTTTTCACTAACATCAACCAGAGTCATTGCATGTGTGTACTCTTCAGAGACCACACATGGATCCAAAAGTGTAATTGCATGTGTGTTCTTTTTACTAACAACAATTAGAGTCATTCATGTGTGTTCTTTTCACATAACACATATGGATCCACCAGTGTCATTGAAATGTGTGTTCTCTTTAGAGACCACAAATGGATCCACCAGTGTCATTGCATGTCTGTTCTTTTTACTAACAACAACTAGTGTCATTGGATGTGTGTTCTTTTCACATACCACATATGGATCCACCAGTGTAATTGCATGTGCGTTCTTTTCACAATCCACCTATGGATCCACTAGTGTCATTGCATGTGTGTTGTTTTTACTAACAACAACCAGAGTCATTGCATGTGTGTTCTCTTTAGAGACCACACATTGATCCACCAGTGTCATTGCATGTGTGTTCTTTTCACTAACAACAACCAGAGTCATTGAAATGTGTGTTCTTTTCACATACCACATATGGATCCACCCGTGTTATTGAATGTGTGTTCTTTTCACAATCCACCTATGGATCCACCAGTGTCATTGTATGTGTGCTCTTTTAACTAACAACAACCAGAGTCATTGCATGTGTATTCTCTTCAGAGACCACACATGGATCCAAAAGTGTCATTGCATGTGTGTTCTTTTTACTAACAACAACTAGAGTCATTGCATGTGTGTTCTTTTCACATACCACATATGGATCCGACAGTATCATTGAAATGTGTGTTCTCTTTAGAGACCACACATGGATCCACCAGTGTCATTGCATGTGTGTTCTTTTTACTAACAACAACTGGAGTCATTGCATGTGTGTTCTTTTCACATACCACATATGGATCCACCAGTGTCATTGCATGTGTGTTCTTTTCACAATCCACCTATGGATCCACTAGTGTCATTGTATGTGTGCTCTTTTTACTAACAACAACCAGAGTCATTGCATGTGTGTTCTCTTCAGAGACCACACATGGATCCATCAGTGTCATTGCATGTGTGTTCTTTTTACTAACAACAACCAGAGTCAGTGGAATGTGTGTTCTTTTCACAATCCACATATGGATCCACCAGTGTCATTGCATGTGTGTTCTTTCTTTTCATAATCCACCTATGGATCCACCAGTGTCATTGCATGTGTGCTCTTTTTACTAACAACAACCAGAGTTATTGCATGTGTGTTCTCTTCAAAGACCACACATGGATCCACCAGTGTCATTGCATGTGTGTTCTTTTTACTAACAACAACCAGAGTGATTGAAATGTGTGTTCTCTTCAGAGACCACACATGGATCCACCAGTGTCATTGCATGTGTGTTCTTTTTAGTAACAACAACCAGAGTCGTTGCATGTGTGCTCATTTCACATACCACGTATGGATCCACCAGGGTCATTGGATGTGTGTTCTTTTCACAATCCACCTATGGATCCACCAGTGTCATTGCATGTGTGTTCTTTTTACTAACAACAACCAGAGTCATTGCATGTGTGTTATTTTCACATACCATACATGGATCCGCCAATGTCATTGCATGTGTGTTCTTTTTACTGACAATAACCAGAGTCATTGCATGTGTGTTCTCTTTAGAGACCACACATGGATCCACCAGTGTCATTGCATGTGTGTTCTTTTTACTAACAACAACCAGAGTCATTGAAATGTGTGTTCTTTTCACATACCACATATGGATCCACCAGTGTCATTGCATGTGTGTTCTTTTTACTAACAACAACTGGAGTCATTGCATGTGTGTTATTTTCACATACCACATATGGATCCACAAGTGTCATTGCATGTGTGTTCTTTTCGCAATCCACCTATGGATCCAGCAGTGTCATTGCATGTGTGCTCTTTTTACTAACAACAACCAGAGTCATTGCATGTGTGCTCTTTACACAATCCACACTTGGATCCACCAGTTTCATTACATGTCTGTTCTTTTTACTAACAACAACCAGAGTCATTGAAATGTGTGTTCTTTTCACATACCACATATGGATCCACCAGTGTCATTGCATGTGTGTTCTTTTCACAATCCACCTATGGATCCACCAGTGTCATTGCATGTGTGCTCTTTTTACTAACAACAACTAGATTCATTGCATGTGTGTTCTCTTCAGAGACCTCACATGGATCCACCAGTGTCATTGCATGTGTGTTCTTTTTACTAACAACAACCAGAGTCATTGAAATGTGTGTTCTCTTCAGAGACCACATATGGATCCACCAGTGTCATTGCATGTGTGTTCTTTTTACTAACAAGAACCAGAGTCATTGCATGTGTGTTATTTTCACATACCATACATGGATCCACCAGTGTCATTGCATGTGTGTTCTTTTTACTAACAACAACTGGAGTCATTGCATGTGTGTTCTTTTCACATACCACATGTGGATCCACCAGTGTCATTGCATGTGTGTTCTTTTCACAATCCACCTATGGATCCACAAGTGTCATTTCATGTGTGCTCTTTTTACTAACAACAACCAGAGTCATTGCATGTGTGTTCTCTTTAGAGACCACACATGGATCCACCAGTGTCATTGCATGTGTGTTCTTTTTACTAACAACAACCAGTGTCATTGCATGTGTGTTCTTTTCACATACCACGTATGGATCCACCAGTGTCATTGCATGTCTGTTCTTTTCACAATCCACCTATGGATCCACCAGTGTCATTGCATGTGTGCTCTTTTTACTAACATCAACCAGAGTTATTGCTTGTGTGTTCTCTTCAGAGACCACACATGGATCCAAAAGGGTCATTGTATGTGTGTTCTTTTTACTAACAACAACTAGAGTCATTGCATGTGTGTTCTTTTCACATACCACATATGGATCCACCAGTGTCATTGAAATGTGTGTTTTCTTTAGAGACAACACATGGATCCACCAGTGTGATTGCATCTGTGTTGTTTTTACTAACAACAACTGGAGTCATTGCATGTGTGTTCTTTTCACATACCACATATGGATCCACCAGTGTCATTGCATGTGCGTTCTTTTCACAATCCACCTATGGATCCACTAGTGTCATTGCATGTGTGCTCTTTTTACTAACAACAACCAGGGTCATTACAATTGTTTTCTCTTTAGAGACCACACACGGATCCACCATTGTCATTGCATGTGTGTTCTTTTTACTAACAACAACCAGAGTCATTGAAATGTGTGTTCTTTTCAGATACCACATATGTATCCACCAGTGTCATTGCATGTGTGTTCTTTTCACAATCCACCTATGGATCCACCAGTGTCATTGTATGTGTGCTATTTTTACTAACAACAACCAGAGTTATTGCATGTGTGTTCTCTTCAGAGACCACACATGCATCCACCAGTGTCATTGCATGTGTGTTCTTTTTACTAACAACAACCAGAGTCATTGAAATGTGTGTTCTTTTCACATACCACATATGGATCCACCAGTGTCATTGCATGTGTGTTCTTTTTACTAACAATAACCAGAGTCATTGCGCGTGTGTCATTTTCACATACCACATATGGATCCACCAGTGTCATTGCATGTGTGTTGTTTTTACTAACAACAACTAGAGTCATTTCATGTGTGTTCTTTTCACATACCACATATGGATCCACCAATATCATTGAAATGTGTGATCTCTTGAGAGACCACTCATGGATCCACCAGTGTCATTGCATGTGTGTTCTTTTGACTAACAACAACCAGAGTCATTGCATGTGTGTTATTTTCACATACCACATATGGATCCACCAGTGTCATTGCATGTGTGTTCTTTTTACTAACAACAACTGGAGTCATTTCATGTGTGTTCTTTTCACATACCACATATGGATCCACCAGTGTCATTGAAATGTGTGTTCTCTTTAGAAACCACACACAGATCCACCAGTGTCATTGCATGTGTGTTCTTTTTACTAACAACAACTGGAGTCATTGCATGTGTGTTTTTTCATACCACATATGGATCCACCAGTGTCATTTCATGTGTGTTCTTTTCACAATCCACCTATGGATCCACCAATGTCATTGCATGTGTGCTCTTTTTACTAACAACAACCAGAGTCATTGCCCATGTGTTCTCTTTAGAGACCACACATGGATGCACAAGTGTCATTGCATGTGTGTTCTTTTTACTAACAACAACCAGAGTCATTGAAATGTGTGTTCTTTTCACATACCACATATGGATCCACCAGTGTCATCGCATGTGTGTTCTTTTCATAATCCACCTATGGATCCACTAGTGTCATTGCACGTGTGCTCTTTTTACTAACAACAACCAGAGTTATTGCATGTGTGTTCTCTTCAAAGACCACACATGGATCCGCCAATGTCATTGCATGTGTGTTCTTTTTACTAACAACAACCAGAGTCATTGAAATGCGTGTTCTCTTCAGAGACCACACATGGATCCACCAGTGTCATTGCATGTGTGTTCTTTTGACTAACAACAACCAGAGTCATTGCATGTGTGTTATTTTCACATACCACATATGGATCCACCAGTGTCATTGCATGTGTGTTCTTTTTACTAACAACAACTGGAGTCATTGCATGTGTGTTCTTTTCACATACCACATATGGATCCACCAGTGTCATTGCATGTGTTTTCTTTTGACAATCCACCTATGGATCCAGCAGTGTCATTGCATGTGTGCTCTTTTTACTAACAACAACCAGAGTCATTGCATGTGTGCTCTTTACACAATCCACACTTGGATCCACCAGTTTCATTACATGTCTGTTCTTTTTACTAACAACCAGAGTCATTGAAATGTGTGTTCTTTTCACATACCACATATGGATCCACCAGTGTCATTGCATGTGTGTTCTTTTCACAATCCACCTATGGATCCACAAGTGTCATTGCATGTGTGCTCTTTTTACTAACAACAACTAGATTCATTGCATGTGTGTTCTCTTCAGAGACCATACATGGATCCACCAGTGTCATTACATGTGTGTTCTTTTTACTAACAACAACCAGAGTCATTGAAATGTGTGTTCTCTTCAGAGACCACATATGGATCCACCAGTGTCATTGCATGTGTGTTCTTTTTACTAACAAGAACCAGAGTCATTGCATGTGTGTTATTTTCACATACCATACATGGATCCACCAGTGTCATTGCATGTGTGTTCTTTTTACTAACAACAACTGGAGTCATTGCATGTGTGTTCTTTTCACATACCACATGTGGATCCACCAGTGTTATTTCATGTGTGTTCTTTTCACAACCACCTATGGATCCACCAGTGTCATTTCATGTGTGCTCTTTTTACTAACATCAACCAGAGTCATTGCTTGTGTGTTCTCTTCAGAGACCACACATGGATCCAAAAGTGTCATTGCATGTGTGTTCTTTTTACTAACAACCAGAGTCATTGCATGTGTGTTATTTTCATATACCACATATGGATCCACCAGTGTCATTTCATGTGTGTTGTTTTTACTAACAACAACTGGAGTCATTGCATGTGTGTTCTTTTCACATACCACATATGGATCCACCAGTGTCATTGCATGTGCGTTCTTTGCACAATCCATTTACGGATCCACTATTGTCATTGCATGTGTGCTCTTTTTACTAACAACAACCAGAGTCATTGCATTTGTTTTCTCTTTAGAGACCACACATGGATCCACCATTGTCATTGCATGTGTGTTCTTTTTACTAACAACAACCAGAGTCATTGAAATGTGTGTTCTTTTCATATACCACATATGTATCCACCAGTGTTATTGCATGTGTGTTCTTTTCACAATCCACCTATGGATCCACCAGTGTCATTGTATGTGTGCTATTTTTACTAACAACAACCAGAGTTATTGCATGTGTGTTCTCTTCAGAGACCACACATGCTTCCACCAGTGTCATTGCATGTGTGTTCTTTTTACTAACAACAACCAGAGTCATTGAAATGTGTGTTCTTTTCACATACCACATATGGATCCACCAGTGTCATTGCATGTGTGTTCTTTTTACTAACAACAACCAGAGTCATTGCGCGTGTGTTATTTTCACATACCACATATGGATCCACCAGTGTCATTGCATGTGTGTTCTCTTTACTAACAACAACTAGAGTCATTTCATGTGTGTTCTTTTCACATACCACATATGGATCCACCAATATCATTGAAATGTGTGTTCTCTTGAGAGACCACACATGGATCCACCAGTGTCATTGCATGTGTGTTCTTTTTACTAACAACAACTGGAGTCATTGAAATGTGTGTTGTTTTCACATACCACATATGGATCCACCAGTGTTGCATGTGTGTTCTTTTCATAATCCACCTATGCATCCACCAGTATCATTGCATGTGTGCTCTTTTTACTAACAACAACCAGAGTCATTGCCTGTATGTTCTCTTCAAACACCACACATGGATCCACCAGTGTCATTGCATGCGAGTTCTTTTTACTAACAACAACCAGAGTGATTGAAATGTGTGTTCTTTTCACATACCACATATGGATCCACCAGTGTAATTGCATGTGCGTTCTTTTCATAATCCACCTATGGATCCACCAGTGTCATTGCATGTGTGCTCTTTTTACTAACAACAACCAGAGTTATTGCATGTGTGTTCTCTTCAAAGACCACACATGGATCCACCAGTGTCATTGCATGTGTCTTCTTTTTACTAACAACAACCAGAGTCATTGAAATGTGTGTTCTCTTCACAGACCACACATGGATCCACCAGTGTCATTGCATGTTTGTTCTTTTTACTAACAACAACCAGAGTCATTGCATGTGTGTTATTTTCACATACCACATATGGATCCACCAGTGTCATTTTATGTGTGTTCTTTTTACTAACAACTACTGGAGTCATTTCATGTGTGTTCTTTTCACATACCACATATAGATCCACCAGTGTCATTGAAATGTGTGTTCTCTTTAGAGACCACACATGGATCCACAAGTGTCATTGCATGTGTGTTCTTTTTACTAACAAAAACTGGAGTCGTTGCATGTGTGTTCTTTTCACATACCACATATGGATCCACCAGTGTCATTGCATGTGCGTTCTTTTCACAATCCACCTATGGATCCACCAATGTCATTGCATGTCTACTCTTTTTACTAACAACAACCAGAGTCATTGTATGTGTGTTCTCTTCAGAGACCACACATGGATCCACCAGTGTCATTGCATGTGCGTTCTTTTTACTAACAACAACTGGAGTCATTGCATGTGTGTTGTTTCATACCACATATGGATCCACCAGTGTCATTTCATGTGTGTTCTTTTCACAATCCACCTATGGATCCACCAATGTCATTGCATGTGTGCTCTTTTTACTAACAACAACCAGACTCATTGCCCGTGTGTTCTCTTTAGAGACCACACATGGATCCACCAGTGTCATTGCATGTGTGTTCTTTTTACTAACAACAACCAGAGTCATTGAAATGTGTGTTCTTTTCACATACCACATCGCATGTGTGTTCTTTTCATAATCCACCTATGGATCCACCAGTGTCATTGCATGTGTGCTCTTTTTACTAACAACAACCAGAGTCATTGCATTTGTTTTCTCTTTAGAGACCACACATGGATCCACCATTGTCATTGCATGTGTGTTCTTTTTACTAACAACAACCAGAGTCATTGAAATGTGTGTTCTTTTCACATACCACATATGGATCCACCAGTGTCATTGCATGTGTGTTCTTTTTACTAACAACAACCAGAGTCATTGCGTGTGTGTTATTTTCACATACCACATATGGATCCACCAGTGTCATTGCATGTGTGTTCTTTTTACTAACAACAACCAGAGTCATTGAAATGTGTGTTCTTTTCACATACTACATATGGATCCACCAGTGTCATCGCATGTGTGTTCTTTTTACTAACAACAACTGGAGTCATTGCATGTGTGTTATTTTCACATACCACATATGGATCCACCAGTGTCATTGCATGTGTGCTCTTTTTATTAACAACCACCAGAGTCATTACATGTGTGTTATTTTCACATACCACATATGGATCCATCAGTGTCATTGCATGTGTGACCTTTTTATTAACAACAACTGGAGTCATTTCATGTGTGTTCTTTTCACATACCACATATGGATCCACCACTGTCATTGAAATATCTGTTCTCTTCAGAGACCACACATGGATCCACCAGTGTCATTGAAATGTGTGTTCTCTTCATAAACCACACATGGATCCACCAGTGTCATTGCATGTGTGTTATTTTTACTAACAACAACTGGAGTCATTGCATGTGTGTTCTTTTCACATACCACATATGGATCCACCAGTGTCATTGCATATGTGCTCTTGTCACAATCCACCTATGGATCCACGAGTATCATTTCATGTGTGCTCTTTTTACTAACAACAACCAGTGTCATTGCATGTGTGTTCTCTTTAGAGACCACACATGGATCCACCAGTGTCATTGCATGTATGTTCTTTTTACTAACAACAACTAGAGTCATTGCATGTGTGTTCTTTTCACATACCACATATGGATCCACCAGTGTCATTGTAATGTGTGTTCTCTTTAGAGACCACACATGGATCCACCAGTGTCATTGCATGTGTGTTCTTTTTAATAACAACAATTGGAGTCATTGCATGTGTGTTCTCTTCAGAGACCACACATGGACCCACCAGTGTCATTGCATGTGTTCTTTTACTAACAACAACTGGAGTCATTTAAATGTGTGTTGTTTTCAAATACCACATATGGATCCACCAGTGTTGCATGTGTGTTCTTTTCATAATCCACCCATGGATCCACCAGTGTCATTGCATGTGTGCTCTTTTTACTAACAATGACCAGAGTCATTGCCTGTATGTTCTCTTCAAAGACCACACATGGATCCACCAGTGTCATTGCATATGTTCTTTTACTAACGACAACCAGAGTGATTGAAATGTGTGTTCTTTTCACATACCACATATGGATCCACCAGTGTAATTGCATG
This sequence comes from Avena insularis, assembly GCA_023614405.1. NCBI lineage: Eukaryota > Viridiplantae > Streptophyta > Magnoliopsida > Poales > Poaceae > Avena > Avena insularis. Next base: position 276,631,941 of record CM042684.1, on the reverse strand, counting down.
TGTGTTCTTTTCATAATCCACCTATGGATCCACCAGTGTCATTGCATGTGTGCCCTTTTTACTAACAACAACCAGAGTTATTGCATGTGTGTTCTCTTCAAAGACCACACATGGATCCACTAGTGTCATTGCATGTGTGTTATTTTTACTAACAACAACCAGAGTCATTGAAATGTGTGTTCTCTTCACAGACCACACATGGATCCAATAGTGTCATTGCATGTGTGTTCTTTTTACTAACAACAACCAGAGTCATTGCATGTGTGTTATTTTAACATTCCACATATGGATCCACCAGTGTCATTGCATGTGTGTTCTTTTTACTAACAACAACTGGAGTCATTTCATGTGTGTTCTTTTCACATACCACATAAGGATCCACCAGTGTCATTGAATTGTGTGTTCTCTTCAGAGACCACACATGGATCCACCAGTGTCATTGTATGTGTGTTCTTTTTACAAACAACAACCCGAGTAATTACATGTGTGTTATGTTCACATACCACATATTGATCCACCAGTGTCATTGCATGTGTGTTCTTTTCATAATCCACCTATGGATCCACCAGTGTCATTGCATGTGTGCTCTTTTTACTAACAACAACCAGAGTTATTGCATGTGTGTTCTTTTCATAATCCACTTATGGATCCACCAGTGTCATTGCATGTGTGTTCTTTTTACTAACAACAACCAGAGTGATTGAAATGTGTGTTCTCTTCAGAGACCACACATGGATCCACCAGTGTCATTGCATGTGTGTTCTTTTTACTAACAACAACCAGAGTCATTGCATGTGCATTCTTTTCACAATCCACCTATGGATCCACCAATGTCATTGCATGTGTGTTCATTTTATTAACAACAAGTGGAGTCATTTCATGTGTGTTATTTTCACATACCACATATGGATCCACCAGTGTCATTGAAATGTGTGTTCTCTTAAGAGACCACACATGGATCCACCAGTGTAACTGAAATGTGTGTTCTCTTTAGAGACCACACATGGATCCACCAGTGACATTGCATGTGTGTTCTTTTTACTAACAACAACTGGAGTCATTGCATGTGTGTTCTTTTCACATACCACATATGGATCCACCAGTGTCATTGCATGTGTGCTCTTGTCACAATCCACCTATGGATCCACGAGTGTCATTTCATGTGTGCTCTTTTTACTAACAACAAACAGTGTCATGGCATGTGTGTTATCTTTAGAGACCACACATGGATCCACCAGTGTCATTGCATGTATGTTCTTTTTACTAACAACAAGCAGAGTCATTGCATGTGTGTTCTTTTCAAAGACCACATATGGATCCACCAGTGTCATTGTAATGTGTGTTCTCTTTAGAGACCACACATGGATCCACCAGTGTCATTGCATGTGTGTTCTTTTTACTAACAACAACTGGAGTCATTGGATGTGTGTTCTTTTCACATACCACATATGGATCCACCAGTGTCATTGCATGTGTGTTCTTTTCACAATCCACCTATGGATCCACCAGTTTCATTGCATGTGTGCTCTTTTTACTAAGAACAACCAGAGTCATTGCATGTGTGTTCTTTTTACTAACAACAACCAGAGTCATTGAAATGTGTGTTCTTTTCACATACCACATATGGATCCACCAGTGTCATTGCATGTGTGTTCTTTTCACAATCCACCTATGGATCCACCAGTGTCATTGCATGTGTGCTCTTTTTACTAACAACAACCAGAGTCATTGCATGTGTGTTCTCTTCAGCGACCACACATGGATCCACCAGTGTCATTGCATGTGTGTACTTTTTACTAACAACAACTAGAGTCATTGAAATGTGTGTTGTTTTCACATACCACATATGGATCCAGCAGCGTTGCATGTGTGTTGTTTTCATAATCCACTTATGGATCCACCAGTGTCATTGCATGTGTGCTCTTTTTACTAACAACAACCAGAGTCATTGCCTGTGTGTTCTCTTCAAAGACCACACATGGATCCACCAGTGTCATTGCATGTGTGTTCTTTTTACTAACAACAACTAGAGTGATTGAAATGTGTGTTCTTTTCACATACCACATATGGATCCACCAGTGTGATTGCATTTGTGTTCTTTTCATAATCCACCTATAGATCCACTAGTGTCATTGCATGTGTGCTCTTTTTACTAACAACAACCAGAGTTATTGCATGTGTGTTCTCTTCAAAGACCACACATGGATCCACCAGTGTCATTGCATGTGTGTTCCTTTTACTAACAACAACCAGAGTCATTGAAATGTGTGTTTTCTTCACAGACCACACCTGGATCCACCAGTGTCATTGCATGTGTGTTCTTTTTAATAACAACAACCAGAGTCATTGCATGTGTGTTATTTTCACATACCACATATGGATCCACCAGTGTCATTGCATGTGTGTTCTTTTTACTAACAACAACTGGATTCATTTCATGTGTGTTCTTTTCACATACCACATATGGATCCACAAGTGTCATTGAATTGTGTGTTCTCTTTAGAGACCACACATGGATGCACCAGTGTCATTGCATGTGTATTCTTTTTACTAACAATAACCAGAGTCATTACATGTGTGTTATTTTCACATACCACATATGGATCCACCAGTGTCATTGCATGTGTGTTCTTTTCATAATCCACCTATGGATCCACCAGTGTCATTGCATGTGTGCTCTTTTTACTAACAACAACCAGAGTTATTGCATGTGTGTTCTGTTCAAAGACGACACATGGATCCACCAGTGTCATTGCATGTGTGTTCTTTTTACTAACAACAACCAGAGTGATTGAAATGTGTGTTATCTTTAGAGAGCACACATGGATCCACCAGTGTCATTGCATGTGTGTTCTTTTTACTAACAACAACCAGAGTCATTGCATGTGTGTTATTTTCACATACCACATATGGATCCACCAATGTCATTGTATGTCTGTTCTTTTTACTAACAACAATTGGAGTCATTTCATATGTGCTCTTTTCCCATACCACATATGGATCCACCCGTGTCATTGAAATCTGTGTTCTCTTCAGAGACCACACATGGATCCACCAGGGTCATTGCATGTGTGTTCTTTTTACTAACAACAACTGGAGTCATTGCATGTGTTTTCTTTTCACATACCACATATGGATCCACCAGTTTCATTACATGTGTGTTCTCTTCACAATCCACCTATGGATCCACCAGTGTCATTGCATGTGTGCTCTTTTTACTAACAACAACCAGAGTCATTGCATGTCTGCTCTTTTCACAATCCACACTTGGATCCACCAGTGTCATTGCATGTGTGTTCTTTTTACTAACAACAACCAGAGTCATTGAAATGTGTGTTCTTTTCACATACCACATATGGATCCACTAGTGTTATTGCATGTGTGTTCTTCTCACAATCCACCTATGGATCCACCAGTGTCATTACATGTGTGCTCTTTTTACTAACAACAACTAGATTCATTGTATGCGTGTTCTCTTCATAGACCAGAAATGGATCCACCAGTGTCATTGCATGTGTGTTCTTTTTCCTAACAACAACCAGAGTTATTGAAATGTGTGTTCTCTTCAGAGACCACATATGGATCCAATAGTGTCATGGCATGTATGTTCTTTTTACTAACAACAACCAGAGTCATTGCATGTGTGTTATTTTCACATACCATACATGGATCTACCAGTGTCATTGCATGTGTGTCCTTTTTACTAACAACAACTAGAGTCATTGCATGTGTGTTCTTTTCACATACCACATATGGATCCACCAGTGTCATTGCATGCGTGTTCTTTTCACAATCCACCTATGGATGCACAAGTATCATTGCATGTGTGCTATTTTGACTAACAACAACCAGAGTCATTGCATGTGTGTTCTCTTCAGAGACCACACATGGATCCACAAGTGTTATTGCATGTGTGTTCTTTTTACTAACGAGACCTAGAGTCATTGCATGTGTGTTCTTTTCACATACCACATATGGATCCACCAGTGTCATTGAAATGTGTGTTCTCTTTAGAGACCATACATGGATCCATCACTGTCATTGCACGTGTGTTATTTTTACTAACAACAACTGGAGTCATTGCATGTGTGTTCTTTTCACATACCACATATGGATCCACCAGTGTCATTGCATGTGCGTTGTTTTCACAATCCACCTATGGATCCACCAGTGTCATTGCATGTGTGCTCTTTTTACTAACAACAACCAGAGTCATTGAAATGTGTGTTCTTTTCACATACCACATATGGATCCACCAGTGTCATTGCGTGTGTGTTCTTTTCATAATCCACCTATGCATCCACCAGTGTCATTGCATGTGTGCTCTTTTTACTAACAACAACTAGAGTTATTGCATGTGTGTTCTCTTCAAAGACCACACATGGATCCACCAGTGTCATTGCATGTGTGTTCTTTTTACTAACAACAACCAGAGTCATTGAAATGTGTGTTCTCTTCAGAGACCACACATGGATCCAATAGTGTCATTGCATGTGTGTTCTTTTTACTAACAATAACCAGGGTCATTGCATGTGTGTTATTTTCACATACCACATATGGATCCACCAGTGTCATTGCATGTGTGTTCTTTTTACTAACAACTACTGGAGTCATTCCATTTGTGTTCTTTTCACATACTACATATGGATCCACCAGTGTCATTGAAATGTGTGTTCTCTTTAGAGACCACACATGGATCCACCAGTGTCACTGCATGTGTGTTCTTTTTACTAACAACAACTGGAGTCATTGAATGTGTGTTCTTTTCACATACCACGTATGGATCCACTAGTGTCATTGCATGTGTGTTCTTTTCACAATCCACCTATGGATCCACCAGTGTAATTGCATGTGTGCTCTTTTTACTAACAACAACCAGAGTCATTGCGTGTGTGTTCTCTTCAGAGACCACACATGGATCCACCAGTGTCATTGCATGTGTGTTCTTTTTAATAACAACAACCAGAGTCATTGAAATGTGTGTTATTTTCACATACCAGATATGGATCCACCAGTGTTATTGCATGTGTGTTCTTTTCACAATCCACCTTTGGATCCACCAGTGTCATTGCATGTGTGCTCTTTTTACTAACAACAACCAGAGTCATAGCATGTGTGTTCTATTCAAAGACCACTCATGGATCCACCAGTGTCATTGCATGTGTGTTATTTTTACTAACAACAACCAGAGTCATTGAAATGTGTGTTCTCTTCAGAGACCACACATGGATCCACTAGTGTCATTGCATGTGTGTTCTTTTTACTAACAACAACTAGAGTGATTGAAATGTGTGTTCTTTTCACATACCACATATGGATCCACCAGTGTGATTGTGTAAGATCCCTCCTTATTAAAGGAAAGGATCCCTGTGATTGCAATGCTAGTCCCTGGATCAATGCTAGCATCCACAGTTTAAGATGAAGTACACAGATACAAAGGTCGTTTATTACAGTCATTCCAGAGATAAAACATAGTCTTTTACAACTCAGGGCCAAAGGCCTAATACAAGAGTTTATGGAATAAGTAAATAAACATAAGTCTTCATCTTCATGTGCCACAGGAAAGCATGTTGAGTGTAGACTCATGACTCCTATTCATCATCGGAGTAACCTGCAACATTACAAGTTACAGCCACAGAGGGTCAATACTTTTGGAATAGTATTGGCAAGTGATACCTTAGCTTATTTAAAGTGGACTATACTACTATATGCATTTGGCCAAGTGGAGCTTAGGCTTGCATTGCTCAAAATAGATTTTTCCTTATCCTTTGAAAACACTATGTTTTTGCTTGACAAAACTTTCCCAAGGCATCTACCAATCAAAGACTGAAGATCCTTTCCAAGGCATCTACCAATCAAAAGCTGAAGATCCTTTAACCCTTGTTCACCCACAATATTTTTAACTTAGAAATTGGGATGAGGAGATTCTTGATAGCTTCCATGTCTTGATGCTCAAATTGTCCTTTACCAGGGACATGGCTAAGTACTTAGGTTTTACTCTCTGTAGAGGTGGTGCACTTTCCCCACAAGACTTGGTTTCCCAAGACAAGATCTTTCAGAAGCCTTTCCTTAGTCCAATGGACGCGCTCCAACCTATCATTCCCACTACCACCAACTGTCCAAGAGACTAAGTTCTAGCAACCTATATGATCATGGCAGAGCCCATATTGCCAAGTGGTTGCACTTGAAGCTTCTCAACAATTGACATCTCAAATCTCTTTGTTCCTGGGTGGCCATCCACAAGTGAGATACACAAGCCAAGTCCATGGCCTTGTGAACCACTCAACACAAACCATTCCTTCCATTCCACCCAGGTGATTCATTCACTTAGTTGTTTTATTAAACAAAACATAAGTCCACAGACTTAGAAATTTTTCCATAGCATGAATATATATTCCACCCTTGTTTTCTATTAGCTAAGCTAAGCATGAAGGTAGTAGGAATCTTAACTTAGGAAATTTCTACTAAGGCTTCATCTAATAGGTTTTCCCATAGCAAGGTCTATACTTAGCAAAATAAAATCCATGCAAGTTTGACTTAGCAAAAACACTAGTGCATAGTGAAAGTAATGGGACAAAAGATATGAAGCATCACTTGCCTTGGTAATGAGGAGAGTAGCACTCTTCACAATCACAATCACTAGCAAAATCTACACAAAATTGTAGCATACAATTACACACAATTTATATTCAATCAAAAATAATATGAATGCATGCATGCATGAATTTACTTAGTGGGGATTTTGAAATCTTTACCAAACATGTGCATGTTTACAGAAACATAACAAGACACAAAAATTGACAAAACAATCTTATTTGGTACTTAAACAAATTGCTAAACTAAAATCATACTCAAAATAGCCTTAAACATGTTTCTACAACAAAGTCATTCTAATGGTTACTATTTGTTAAACACATTGGATATTCAGAAAGGTCTTGTTTCTGAATCCAACGGTATAAAGTTTGCAAAAACAACGTGGCAATCAAAAGTTATAGGCATTTGAAAATTGGATCAAATTCTGATTTAAAATCTGTTTTAGATCTAACCTCAGACACGTGTCATGTTGTAAGCGGCGTGTGGGGCGTCGGATTGGATTGGATTCCACAGCACCAAGTTTGCAATGAGGAATCTGGCGGCCAGCGCAGATACCCCTTACGTTTTAAAAATCTATCCTAGCCCTACGACACGATGATTGATTGAAGTCGAGCCAAATGCTCTAAATGATTCCGGAATGATTTTACGCTTCAGGATACTCCCTTCGTTTTAAAAAAAAATCTATAGCCCCCCTACGACACGATCCAATGATCTAAATCATCAAGCCAAAATCTGGCGGCGCTTATCGGCTGCGCGCGGCGGCGACGGTCGGACGATGGCGGCGCCGGCGATACAGATCGCTAGGAGGATAGGGAAGATACTCACCGAGACCGCAAGGACGTGGGGGTGCTCAACGGTGGTCACCGGCAAGGCGCGCCAGGTTGCGGTGGATTTCGCCGAGTTGGATCCGCAACGATGGCTCTTCTTGAGGTTGAAGGGCGTTGTAGATCACTAGGAGGCAAACGGAGGGTATGGTCAGATGCAGAAGATCATGGCGAAGATGCGTGCGTGAAGGGAAAGGTTTGGGGCGGTCTGGACTTACCACTAGAGCTCGCCGGAGTTGATATTGTTGTCGGTGCTTGCGGTGTCGAGTGGAAACGGCAACCTAGGGCAGTACAGGATGAACTAGTGGGGTCAGGAGGTGCGCAGAGACTCACTGAACATGATAGCGAAAACGAGAGACAGAGGGGAACACGAGGCTCACCGGAATTTGCCGGCGCAGCTGCCGGAGACGGCCACAGAGAGCAATGCACGCAGCTGGTGGCGCCTGTGTTCGGGTTTGAGGGAGAAGGGAGAGGCAGCGGGGGTTTATATAGCCTGGTCACGAGCGAGAATCACTCGGGCATTGATACGAATTGAAGCCGCGAATTTAAAACAGAAAACGGCCGTGTTGATTTGGGGATGAACTGGTCGTGCGGGTGGAGACGCGATGCTCAGGTGGGCCGCGGTTGTCAGCGATAGAGGGAAATGTGAGTGGGCCCCTTCTGTCAGTGAGCTGGTGGGTGCGCTCACGCGTGAGAGAAGAAAAGGAAAAGCCCCGGGTGGGCTTGCTGGGCTCGATTCGATGCTGGGCTGAAATGGTGGCATGCCCTTTTCAATTGATTGCCTCTTTTCTTTTTCTAAATCTATTTTCTGAATGATTTTGATATGAATTCAAATCCTTTTGAATTCAAACAGTTCTGGGATTTTTGTAGGGTTCTGTGGTATCAAAACCAGTTATTTAACAAGTAGTTACCTGCAAGGGCTTGGTCAAGCTTGGCTTTAATACAACAGAGACTTTGCCTCGGTTTGCAAATGTTGATAAAACAAAATAGGGTTTTGAAATTTATTTCTAAGTTGAAAACTTTGGTCAAACTTTTACACCTAAACTTTCCAACAATGGAGGCAAGCAAACAAGTTCCTAAACAATCAAGTCTCAAAGGGTGATGGCCAATTGAATTAAATATGCTCACATGAAATCATAGCACCAAGCTTCTTTACGAAATGATTTTGAGAAAACCCTAAATGATGAAGGATGCAATGATGATATGAATGAGCTTTGAATATGAATTTTAGGGATGTTACAAATCTAACCCCTTAAGATGAATCTCGCCGAGATTCAGATTGGCTAAATAGGTGAGGTGGTCTTTCCAAGATCATCTTCTTTTCCCATGTTGCTTCCTCTTAGGAATGATGATTCCATTGTACCTTGCAAAACTTGATAGTTTTTGTCCTTGTGACTCTTTCATGGTCTCAAGAATCTTGACATTTTCTTCATAGGTGAGATCACTTTCTAGTTGAACTTCTTCCAAAGATATGGTATCCTTCAAAGAAGATTCTTCCATTTCGGGTGACATTTCTTGAGTCGACTCACATGAAAAACATTATGGACTGATAAAGATGTTTGGCGCTCGATTTCATATGCAGCTTCTCCTCATGACTTAGAATGTTGAATGGTCCAACATATCTTGGTGCCAACTTTCCTTTGGCTCCAAATCTTTTCACTCCAATGGTGATACTCTAAGATAAGCTCTATCCCCAACTTCGAGGGTGACTTCTCACGCTTAGAATCTGTAGCTTTTCCTCGAGACCGTGCTATCTTCAACCTGTCCCTAACCAATTTGACCTTTTCTTCGCCTTTGATAAGATCTGGTCCAAACAAACTTCTTTCTCCCACACCATTCCATAGCAACGGGTGGTACACTTCCTTCCGTAGAGAAACTCAAATGGTGCCATCCCAATGCTAGATTGGTAATGTTATTGTAAGAGAACTCTGCGTAAGGCGACTTTCATCCCAACTTGCTCCATAGTCTAGGGCACATGCCCTCAACATGTCTTCAAGAATTTGATTAGTCCTTTCTGCTTGTCCATCGGTTTGAGGATGAAAAGCGGTGCTGAATTCCAATCTGCTCCCAAAGATTCATGAAGTCGCTCCAAAAGTGAGAAGTGAACTGAGTTCTCTATCGCACACAATACTCTTAGGCACCGTGAAGGCATACAATGCTCATGTAAATTCTGGCGAACTTTGCTCTGTATAAGTTGTCTTTACGGGTATAAAATGAGCCACTTTAGTTAGGCGGTCCACTACTACCCATATGGAATCATACCGACCTGGTCCTTGGTAATCCGTAATGAAATCCATACCAATATTTTCCCACTTCCATTCAGGAATAGGCATTGGTTGAAGCAAACCTGCTGGTTTCGATGTTCGCTTACTCTACACACATCACACAAAGCAATGTGTTCGATGTCCTTTTGAGATTGTTCCACCAAAATCTTTCTTTCATATCCATGTACATTTTGGTGTTTCCGTGAATAGAATATGGAGAGTTATGGGCTTCTTGTAGAATCAGTTTCCGTAATTCCGGATCTTGTGGAACACAAATACGTTTCCCGTGCCATAAAGTACCTTGTTCGTCTATATGGAAACTTTTAGCTTTCCCTTGGCTAATCCTTTCCTTAATCTCTTCGATTTCTTTGTCCGTCTTTTGGGCTTCTTTAATCTTATCCAACAGAATGGGTTGAACATCCAAAGACATAAGATGTCCTTCTGGCACAATCTCCAATCTGAGTTCCTGGAATTGCTTGCACAAGTCATCTGGCAATTCACCTTTGGTAAGGCCATTTACAAATGCCTTACGACTTAGAGCATCTGCTACTACATTTGCTTTACCAGGATGGTATTGCAAACTCAAGTCGTAATCCTTGATAAGTTCTAGCCATCTCCTTTGTCTCATATTGATTTCCTTCTGGGTGAAGATATACTTCAAACTCTTATGGTCGGTGAATACTTCACAACGTTTTCCCAAAAGGTAATGTCTCCATGTTTTGAGTGCATGGACAACAGCGGCTAACTCTAAATCATGAGTAGGATAGTTTACTTCATGAGTTTTGAGTTGTCTCGAGGCATAAGCCACAACTTTTCCGCCTTGCATAAGTACGGCACCTAATCCTTGATGAGAGGCATCACAATACACTTGGAAATCCTTTTCCAAGTCTGGTAGGCACGTAATCTGTGACACAAGCCTCTTCTTTAATTCTTGAAAGCTGAGTTCACAACCTTCAGACCAAGCAAATTTCTTATCTTTCTTTAACAATTCTGTCATTGGTTTAGCAACCTTTGAATTTTTTTCAATGAATCTTCTGTAGTAACCTGCTAAACCAAGGAAACTACGAACCTCTTTTACGTTCTTAGGAGATTCCCATTCACAAATTGAAACTTTAGCAGATCAATGCTACACCATCCTTTGTCATAACGTGACCAAGAAATCCAACTTCCTCTAACCAAAACTCACACTTGCTGAATTTGGCATAAAGCTTATGTTCCCTTAGTTTCTCAAGTATCAAGCGTAGATGTCTTTCATGCTCTTCCTTGCTCTTGGAGTAGACTAAGATGTCATCGATGAAAACGACAACAAACTTGTTGAGAAATTCCATGAACACTTTGTTCATCATATTCATGAAGTATGCTGGAGCGTTGGTTAAACCAAAAGGCATCACAGTGTACTCATACAATCCATACCTTGTGGTGAATGCTGTTTTAGGTATGTCTTGCTCTCTTATCTTGAGTTGAAAATAGCCTGACCGAAGATCAATCTTCGAGAACACACATGCTCCTTCTAGCTGATCAAACAAGTCGTTGATTCTCGGCAAAGGATATTTGTTCTTGATGGTTACCTCGTTGAGAGAACGGTAATCTATGCATAACCTTTGAGTTCTATCCCTCTTTTCCACGAATAAAACTGGAGCTCCCCAAGATGAAGAACTTGGCTGGATGAATCCCTTCTGCAATTGTTCTCCAAGTTGTTTCTTGAGTTCCTTAAGTTCGTCAACTGACATTTTATAAGGCCTCTTTGCTCTTGGTCCAGAACCTGGTACCAAATCTATTATAAACTCTACATCTCTATCTGGTGGCATTCTGTAACTCTTCCTAAACACATCCGGATATTCACACACAATTGGCACAGTGTCTATGCTAACCCCCTTAAGAGAATTCAGCTTACTTCCTTTAGATTTAAAATTGGACTTGAATTTTATCCTCTTACCTTCAGGGGTTGTGAGTGCAACTGTGCGTTTGGCACAATCTAGTACTCCCTCATACTTAGCCATCCAATCCATTCCCAAAATCACATCCAATCCTTGGGAATTTAGGATTCTTAGGTTCACTAGAAACTTATGTTTTCTGATCTCTATGACTAGATCCCGGCATCCAAGACTCACTATCATATCTCCACCCGGAGAGCTAACTTTTATTGGACACCCAATGTTTTCAGATGCAAACCCGTTTCTATCAACAAATGCTTTTGATATGAATGAATGAGATGCACCAGTGTCAAAGAGTACAAATGCTGAGATAGAATTGAGTCTGAACTTACCAAAGAACAAAGATCGTGCTCTTCATAGACCTCCTCCACATTGATGTGGTTAACCTATCCTTCGAAAAGGATTGGGCTTGCTAGGTCCTTCAACTTTCTTTTCGTGGCCTCATTAGCATAATGCCCCACTTCTTGCATTTGTAGCATTCACCGACCGATGTCCGTTTTAGGCTGGTTTCTACTTCCACTTCCACTTCCACTATGGTGGCTCTTATGTCCACTCTTGTGATTCTTGTACTTATCATTGTCATGACTGCGATGATGCTTGTTGTCATGACGGTTGTGGTTGTGGTGCTTGTTAAATTTCCCATGCTTGTGGGATCCTGGGCTGACACTATCATCATAGTGAGATCGTTTATGAGACGATCCCGAGCTGTGCTTGTCAGAGTGTTTCCTCTTTCTACTCTCGACTTGCTTCATTTTATTCTCCACAATAACAGCCTTGTCACACAAATGATCGATAAGTTGGAACATATGCCATGACAAATGCAGATTTAGCTCATCATTCAAGCCTTCCAGAAACTTTTCCTTTCCTTTGGCATCTGTGTCAACCTCATCCGGTGCATAGCGCGCCAGATTGTTGAATTCTTCAATATATTCAGCCACGCTATGGTGGCGCTGCTTCAGGTTGTGAAACTCCTTCTTTTTCAGGCTCATCATTCCTGGTGAGATATGTGTAGTGCGAAAGCCATCTTCAAAGATAGCCCAAGTCACCTCATCGATAGGAGTGGTGATCTGGAAGTTGTCCCACCATGCGGCTGGTCCTTCCAAGATGTGCTGCGAACCTGACTTTTCAGCATCCGCAGCCCACGGTCACCAAGTCTTTGTTCACAGAATGTAGCCAATCATTGGCCACCATGGGATCAGTCGTTCCTGAAAACTTAGCTGGCCTCAGACGCAGAAATCTGGTGAGCATATCAAAACCCGGAGGGTTGTTGTTGTTGTTGTTATTGTTGTTGTTATTGGGGTTGTTGTTGTTGTTGTTGTTCTAGTTTTGGATGAATGTCGTCATCATTTGCATAAGCTGTGTCTGTGCATTCATCATCTGTTGCATTTCCGGGGTAATGTTGTTGGGGTTGGGGTTGGGGTTTGCGCGACGGGGAGGCATCTGTGGTTTGTTCATATAGAGATACGAATGAGATACCCTTACATGATTTATGCACAATACATCACACAAGCAAACACATAGCATGCAACACAAGGATAAAAACTCAACAACAAGATAACAAAAGTCTCAAAGTAAAAACACACAAGTGGTAAGCCATCCACATGTCGGATGGTCCAATAATAAGTTCACAAATAACAAGTACGGTAAATAAAGATAACTGAGTAGTCAAGTCTACTCACAAGATCAATCTCCTCCTCGACAAAGGTAAGACCTGCTTCTCCATTGCGTCTTGCTCTCCTCGATAGTAGTGGTCAAGGAGTCGATCTTGGCCTCGAGAGCCCTCTTCCGGGAACGAAGTCTCTCAATCACCGTCTGCCGCTTCTAACTCAAGTCCTTGACTGCAGCTCAGTCATGTCCCGAATCCTCTTGTTCCTATCCCGACACGCTTTCTTGACTCTTGAACTTACGGTCTTGGGTCTCGAACTTCGCCTCCATCTCCTTGACTACCTCGTCCTGCTGCGCGAAGAGCTTGTCCTTCTCGCGAAGCTGCACCTGGAGCTTGTCATTGCTAAGCATGACGTTGGTCCTGTCAGTATCCACGTGCCTAGTAAGAGTCTCTAAGTCCTGGAGGTATAGGCGTATCGGCTCTGCTGTGGCCCTCGAGTCGTCCTCAAAGTCGATGGACTCTCCACATCATCACGCCTTCAAGGCGTGGAAGTAAGTGCCTCTAACCTGTCGGAGTGACGGCCCTAACAGTCTGCTCTATCAGGTCCTGCATGACAACCTCCATGCCTCTCTCCCTGTCATCGTGCATAAGCTTGAAGACGATGGCCTCCGTAGTAGGCTCTGACTGGCGTCCTGGCTGGTTCACCTTGAAGCCCCAGAGGTCCTTCCTCTCAAACTTGGTGAGTGGGTGCACCGTAATGGTGGGAAGAGGGAGATCGAGCAAGGTAGTAAGCTCTACGATACGAGGTCCAAAACGAGTAACCTGGAACTCCTCAGCAGTGCTGATGGTAACAGGCATCTATTTATAAGATTGAAAAAGTTAGAACAACACAATTTAAAATAAACAAGACAAACATTCATACATATCCATGGAACACAAATATCACACAAGTCATGCATACATGAATCCATTACATCAACCAAGGTTCAAACTTATTTAAGGTATCATTTGGAAAATAAGGTGATAGGTGGTGGTCCAACTAACGAAGTGTGCTTACAAACCTATCTCACTGGATCTGGTGGCTAACACAATGTTCCTAGAGGCAATCAGCCTATCTTGTTCACATGCTTCCATCACTAAGTCTATAATATCTCCCCTTAAGGTTTGGTTGGTGGCTTCCAACTCTTGGGTATGTTCCTTCTCTTTCTAAGTCTTTTGGAGGTTGAGCATCGTGCACTTGACTCTAGCACTGAGTTCTTTGATAGTCTTCCAAGCTGCTTCTCTGCGACTCAAAGAATGTGGTATGCATCACAGTGTTGGTGTACATGCAGAAACCTCTTTCTTTGTGGTTGTCTTCCTTGTTTTTGTACAAGTGAAGTTGCACCCACCAATACTCCACTCCTTCCTCCATCACTGGAAAGCCCTTGTACACAGCTGCACCATGTGCTTCCATTGCCTCCATGAGGTCCTTGAGAATCTTGGGAAACTCAGTTTCACACTCCAAGGTCATGGTCATGAGTGGTCCTTTCTTCACGGCTTCGTTGATGGAGTTCATCTACAAATAGAGATGAGAATGAGAAGATTAGAAAAGTTTACGAGAAGAATAGACAAGTGTAGAAGTAGTTAAAAAATTTCCTTAGTGGTTTCCAAACCTAGGGTCATAATCCTACAGGCAACACAGTGCTTTGATACCATCTGTAAGATCCCTCCTTATTAAAGGAAAGGATCCCTGTGATTGCAATGCTAGTCCCTGGATCAATGCTAGCATCCATGCTTTAAGATGAAGTACCTGAGATACAAAGGTCGTTTATTACAGTCATTCCAGAGATAAAACATAGTCTTTTACAACTCAGGGCCAAAGGCCTAATACAAGAGTTTATGGAATAAGTAAATAAACATAAGTCTTCATCTTCATGTGCCACAGGCAAGCATGTTGAGTGTAGACTCATGACTCCTATTCATCATCGAGTAACTCGCAACATTACAAGTTACAGCCACAGAGGGTCAATACTTTTGGAATAGTATTGGCAAGTGATACCTTAGCTTATTTAAAGTGGACTATACTACTATATGCATTTGGCCAAGTGGAGATTAGGCTTGCATTGCTCAAAATAGATTTTTCCTTATCCTTTGAAAACACTATGTTTTTGCTTGACAAAACTTTCCCAAGGCATCTACCAATCAAAGACTGAAGATCCTTTCCAAGGCATCTACCAATCAAAGACTGAAGATCCTTTAACCCTTGTTCACCCACAATATTTTTAACTTAGAAATTGGGATGAGGAGATTCTTGATAGCTTCCATGTCTTGATGCTCAAATTGTCCTTTACCAGGGACATGGCTAAGTACTTAGGTTTTACTCTCTGCAGAGGTGGTGCACTTTCCCCACAAGACTTGGTTTCCCAAGACAAGATCGTTCAGAAGCCTTTCCTTAGTCCAATGGACGCGCTCCAACCTATCATTCCCACTACCACCAACTGTCCAAGAGACTAAGTTCTAGCAACCTATATGATCATGGCAGAGCCCATATTGCCAAGTGGTTGCACTTGAAGCTTCTCAACAATTGACATCTCAAATCTCTTTGTTCTGGGTGGCCATCCACAAGTGAGATACACAAGCCAAGTCCATGGCCTTGTGAACCACTCAACACAAACCATTCCTTCCATTCCACCCAGGTGATTCATTCACTTAGTTGTTTTATTAAACAAAACATAAGTCCACAGACTTAGAAATTTTTCCATAGCATGAATATATATTCCACCCTTGTTTTCTATTAGCTAAGATAAGCATGAAGGTAGTAGGAATCTTAACTTAGGAAATTTCTACTAAGGCTTCATCTACTAGGTTTTCCCATAGCAAGGTCTATACTTAGCAAAATAAAATCCATGCAAGTTTGACTTAGCAAAAACACTAGTGCATAGTGAAAGTAATGGGACAAAAGATATGAAGCATCACTTGCCTTGGTAATGAGGAGAGTAGCACTCTTCACAATCACAATCACTAGCAAAATCTACACAAAATTGTAGCATACAATTACACACAATTTATATTCAATCAAAAATAATATGAATGCATGCATGCATGAACTTACTAAGTGGGGATTTTGAAATCTTTACCAAACATGTGCATGTTTACAGAAACATAACAAGACACAAAAATTGCCAAAACAAACTTATTTGGTACTTAAACAAATTGCTAAACTAAAATCATACTCAAAATAGCCTTAAACATGTTTCTACAACAAAGTCATTCTAATGGTTACTATTTGTTAAACACATTGGATATTCAGAAAGGTCTTGTTTCACTGAATCCAACGGTATAAAGTTTGCAAAAAACCAACGTGGCAATCAAAAGTTATAGGCATTTGAAAATTGGATCAAATTCTGATTTAAAATCTGTTTTTAGATCTAACCCTAGACACGTGTCATGTTGTGACCGGGCGTGCATCGTTCAAGACTGGATCGAGCTCCACAGCCGCAGGATTTAAATGAGATCTGGCGGCTCGACGCGCATACCCCTTCGTTTTAAAAATTCTATCCTAGCCCTACGATACGGATCCAACGATCTAAATCATCAAGCCAAAATCTGGCGGCGCTTATCGGCTGCGCGCGGCGGCGACGGTCGGACGATGGCGGCGCCGGCGATACAGATCGCTAGGAGGATAGGGAAGATACTCACCGAGACCGCAAGGACGTGGGGGTGCTCAACGTGTGGTCAGCTCGGCAAGGCGCCAGGGGTTGCGGTGGATTTCGCCGGAGTTGGATCCGCAGCGGTGGCTCGCTTGAGGTTGAAGGCCACGTTGTAGATCACTAGGAGGCAAGCGAGGGTATGGTCGATGCAAAGATCATGGCGAAGATGCGTGCGTGAAGGGAAAGGTTGGGCGGTCTGGACTTACCACTAGAGCTCGCGGAGTTGATGTTGTCGGTGCTTGCGGTGTCGAGTGGAAACGGCGACCTGGGGCAGTACAGGATGAACTAGTGGGGTCAGGAGGTGCGCAGAGACTCACTGAACATGATAGCGAAAACGAGAGACAGAGGGGAACACGAGGCTCACCGGAATTTGCCGGCGCAGTCGTCGGAGACGGCGGGGCTACAGAGAGCAATGCACGCAGCCTGGTGGCGCTCTGCGTTCGGGGTTTGAGGGAGAAGGGAGAGGGGGCAGAGGGGGTTTATATAGCCTGGTCACGAGCGAGAATCACTCGGGCATTGATACGAATTGAAGCCGAATTTAAAAATGAAAATGGCGCGTTGATTTGGGGATGAACTGTCGATGCGGTTGGAGCGACGATGCTCGTGTGGGCGCGGTTGTCGCGATAGAGGGAAATGTGAGGCCCTTTCGCTGGTGAGCTGGTGGGCTGTGCGCAGCGTGAGAGAAGAAAAGGAAAAGCCCCGGGTGGGCTTGCTGGGCTCGATTCGATGCTGGGCTGAAATGGTGGCGCGCGGCCCTTTTCAATTGATTGCCTCTTTTCTTTTTTCTAAATCTATTTTCTGAAATGATTTTAATATGAATTCAAATCCTTTTTTGAATTCAAACAGTTCTAGGGATTTTTGTAGGGTTCTGTGGTATCAAAAACCAGTTATTTAACAAGTAGTTACCCTGCAAGGGCTTGGTCAAGCTTGGGCTTAATACAAACAGAGACTTTGCCTCTGGTTTGCAAATGTTGATAAAACAAAATAGGGTTTTGAAATTTATTTCTAAGTTGAAAACTTTGGTCAAACTTTTACACCTAAACTTTCCAACAATGGAGGCAAGCAAACAAGTTCCTAAACAATCAAGTCTCAAAGGGTGATGGCCAATTGAATTAAATCTGCTCACAGGAAATCATAGCACCAAGCTTCTGTTTCTGAAATGATTTTGAGAAAAACCCTAAATGATGAAGGATGCAATAATGATATGAATGAGCTTTGAAATATGAATTTTAGGGATGTTACAGATTGCATTTGTGTTCTTTTCATAATCCACCTATAGATCCAACAGTGTCATTGCATGTGTGCTCTTTTTACTCACAACAACCAGAGTTATTGCATGTGTGTTCTCTTCAAAGACCACACATGGATCCACCAGTGTTATTGCATGTGTGTTCTTTTTGCTAACAACAACCAGAGTCATTGAAATGTGTGTTCTCTTCATAGACCACACATGGATCCACCAGTGTCATTGCATGTGTGTTCTTTTTACTAACAACAACCAGAGTCATTGCATGTGTGTTATTTTCACATACCACATATGGATCCACCAGTGTCATTGCATGTGTGTTCTTTTTACTAACAACAACTGGAGTAATTTCATGTGTGTTATTTTCACATACCACATATGGATCCACAAGTGTCATTGAATTGTGTGTGCTCTTTAGAGACCACACATGGATCCACCAGTGTCATTGCATGTGTGTTCTTTTTACTAACAACAACCAGAGTCATTACATGTGTGTTATTTTCACATACCACATATGGATCCACCAGTGTCATTGCATGTGTGTTCTTTTCACAATCCACCTATGGTTCCACTAGGGTCATAGCATGTGTGCTCTTTTTACTAACAACAACCAGAGTTATTGCATGTGTGTTCTCTTCAAAGACGACACATGGATCTACTAGTGTCATTGCATGTGTGTTCTTTTTACTAACAACAACCAGAGTCATTGAAATGTGTGTTATTTTCTCATACCACATATGGCTCCACCAGTGTCATTGCATGTGTGTTCTTTTCACAATCGACCTATGGATCCACCAGTGTCATTGCATGTGTGCTCTTCTTACTAACAACAACAAGAGTCATTGCATGTGTGTTCTCTTCAGAGACCACACATGGATCCACCAGTGTCATTGCATGTGTGTTCTTTTTACTAACAACAACCAGAGTCATTGAAATGTGTGTAGTTTTCACATGCCACATATGGATCCACCAGTGTCATTGCATGTTTGTTCTTTTGACAATCCACCTATGGACCCACCAGTGTCATTGCATGTGTGCTCTTTTTACAAACAACAAGCAGAGTCATTGCATGTGTGTTCTCTTCAGAGACCACACATGGATCCACCAGTGTCATTGTGTGTGAGTTCTTTTTACTAACAACAACCAGAGTCATTGAAATGTGTGTTCTCTTCACATACCACATATGGATCCACCAGTGTCAATGCATGTGTGTTCTTTTCACAATCCACCTATGGATCCACCAGTGTCATTGCATGTGTGCTCTTCTTACTAACAACAACCAGAGTCATTGCATGTGTGTTCTCTTCAGAGACCACACATGGATCCACCAGTGTCATTGCATGTGTGTTCTTTTTACTAACAACAACCAGAGTCATTGAAATGTATGTTGTTTTCACATACCACATATGGATCTACTAGTGTCATTGCATTTGTGTTCTTTTCACAATCCACCTATGGATCCACCAGTGTCATTGCATGTGTGCTATTTTTACTAACAACAACCAGAGTCATTGCATGTGTGTTCTCTTCAGAGACCACACATGGATCCAGCAGTGTCATTGCATGTGTGTTCTTTTTACTAACAACAACCAGACTCATTGCATGTGTGTTATTTTCACATACCACATATGGATCCACCAGTGTCATTGCATGTGTGTTCTTTTTACTAACAACAACTAGAGTCATTTCACGTCTGTTCTTTTCACATACCACATATGGATCCACCAGTGTCATTGAAATGTGTGTTCTATTCAGAGATCATACATGGATCCACCAGTGTCACTGCATGTGTGTTCTTTTTACTAACAACAACTAGAGTCATTGAATGTGTGTTCTTTTCACATACCACATATGGATCCACTAGTGTCATTACATGTGTGTTCTTTTCACAATCCACCGATGGATCCACCAGTGTCATTGCATGTGTGCTCTTTTTACTAACAATAACCAGAGTCATTGCATGTGTGTTCTCTTCAAAGACCACACATGGATCCACCAATGTCATTGCATGTGTGTTCTTTTTACTAACAACAACCAGAGTCATTGAAATGTGTGTTATTTTCACATACCACATATGGATCCACAAGTGTCATTGCATGTGTGTTCTTTTCACAATCCACCTATGGATCCACCAGGGTTATTGCATGTGTGCTCTTCTTACTAACAACAACCAGAGTCATTGCATGTGTGTTCTCTTCAGAGACCACACATGGATCCACCAGTGTCATTGCATGTGTGTTCTTTTTACTAACAACAACCAGAGTTATTGAAATGTGTGTTGTTTTCGCATACCACATATGGATCCACCAGTTTCATTGCATGTGTGTTCTTTTCACAATCCACCTATGGGTCCACCAGTGTCATTGCATGTGTTCTCTTTTTACTAACAACAACCAGAGTCATTGCATGTGTTTTCTCTTTAGAGACTACTCATGGATCCACCAGTGTCATTGCATGTGTGTTCTTTTTACTAACAACAACCAGAGTCATTGAAATGTGTGTCATCTTCAGAGACCACACATGGATCCACCAGTGTCATTGCATGTGTGTTCTTTTTACTAACAACAACCAGAGTCATTGAAATGTATGTTGTTTTCACATACCACATATGGATCCACCAGTGTGATTGCATGTGTGCTCTTTTTACTAACAACAACCAGAGTCATTGCATGTGTGTTCTCTTCAGAGACCACACATGGATCCACCAGTGTCATTGCATGTGTGTTCTTTTTACTAACAACAACCAGAGTCATTGAAATGTGTGTTCTCTTCAGAGACCACACATGGATCCACCAGTGTCATTGCATGTGTTTTTTTACTAAGAACAACCAGAGCCATTGCATGTGTCATTGTAATGTGTGTTCTCTTCAGAGACCACACATGGATCCACCAGTGTCATTGCATGTGTGTTCTTTTTACTAACAACAACTAGAGTCATTGCATGTGTGTTCTTTTCACATACCACATATGGATCCACCAGTGTCATTGAAATGTGTGTTCTCTTTAGAGACCACACATGGATCCAGCAGTGTCATTGCATGTGTGTTCTTTTTACTAACAACAACTGGAGTCATTGCATGTGTTTTTTTCACATACCACATATGGATCCACTTGTGCCATTGCGTGTGTTCTTTTCACAATCCACCTATGGACCCACCAGTGTCATTGCACGTGTGCTCTTTTTACTAACAACAACCAGAGTCATTGCATGTGTGTTCTCTTCAAAGACCACACATGGATCCACCAGTGTCATTGCATGTGTGTTCTTTTTATTAACAACCAGAGTCATTGAAATGTGTGTTATTTTCACATACCACATATGGATCCACCAGTGTCAATGCATGTGTGTTCTTTTCACAATCCACCTATGGATCCACCAGTGTCAATGCATGTGTGCTCTTCTTACTAACAACAACCAGAGTCATTGCATGTGTGTTCTCTTTAGAGACCACACATGGATCCACCAGTGTCATTGCATGTGTGTTCTTTTTACTAACAACAACCAGAGTCATTGAAATGTATGTTGTTTTCACATACCACAGATGGATCCACCAGTGTCATTGCATGTGTGCTCTTTTTACTAACAACAACCAGATTCATTGCATGTGTGTTCTCTTTAGAGACCACACATGGATCCACCAGTGTCATTGCATGTGTGTTCTTTTTACTAACAAGAACCAGAGTCATTGAAATGTGTGTTCTCTTCAGAGACCACACATGGATCCACCAGTGTCATTGCATGTGTTTTTTTACTAACAA
Source organism: Avena insularis (assembly GCA_023614405.1). Classification (NCBI taxonomy): domain Eukaryota; kingdom Viridiplantae; phylum Streptophyta; class Magnoliopsida; order Poales; family Poaceae; genus Avena; species Avena insularis. The sequence goes on along the minus strand of CM042684.1, from coordinate 276,610,025 downwards.
CAACCAGAGTCATTGCATGTGTGTTATTTTCACATACCACATATGGATCCACCAGTGTCAATGCATGTGTGTTCTTGTTACTAACAACAACTGGAGTCATTTCATGTGGGTTCTTTTCACATACCACATATGGATCTACCAGTGTCATTGAAATGTGTGTTCTCTTCAGAGACAACACATGGATCGACCAGTGTCATTGAAATGTGTGTTCTCTTTAGAGACCACACATGGATCCACCAGTGTCATTGCATGTGTGTTCTTTTTACTAAGAACAACTCGAGTCATTGCATGTGTGTTCTTTTCACATACCACATATGGATCCACCAGTGCCATTGCATGTGTGCTCTTGTCACAATCCACCTATGGATCCTCAAGTGTCATTTCATGTGTGCTCTTTTTACTAACAACAACCAGTGTCATTGCATGTGTGTTCTCTTTAGAGACCACACATGGATCCACCAGTGTCATTGCATGTGTGTTCTTTTTACTAACAACAACTAGAGTCATTGCATGTGTGTTGTTCTCACATACCACATATGGATCCACTTCTGTCATTGCGTGTGTTCTTTTCACAATCCACCTATGGACCCACCAGTGTCATTGCATGTGTGCTCGTTTTACTAACAACAACCAGAGTCATTGGATGTGTGTTCTCTTCAGAGACCACACATGGATCCACCAGTGTCTTTCCATGTGTGTTCTTTTTATTAACAACAACCAGAGTCATTGAAATGTGTGTTATTTTCACATACCACATATGGATCCACCAGTGTCAATGCATGTGTGTTCTTTTCACAATCCACCTATGGATGCACCAGTGTCATTGCATGTGTGCTCTTCTTACTAACAACAACCAAAGTCATTGCATGTGTGTTCTCTTCAGAGACCACACATGGATCCACCAATGTCATTGCATGTGTGTTCTTTTTACTAACAACAACCAGAGTCATTGAAATGTATGTTGTTTTCACATACCACATATGTATCCACTAGTTTCATTGCATGTGTGCTCTTTTTACTAACAACAACTAGAGTCATTGCATGTGTGTTCTCTTCAGAGACCACACATGGATCCACCAGTGTCATTGCATGTGTGTTATTTTTACTAACAACAATCAGAGTCATTGAAATGTGTGTTCTCTTCAGAGACCACACATGGATCCACCAGTGGCATTGCCTGTGTTTTTTACTAACGACAACCAGAGTGATTGCATGTGTGTTATTTTCACATACCACATATGGATCCAACAGTGTCATTGCATGTGTGTTCTTGTTACTAACAACAACTGGAGTCATTTCATGTGTGTTCTTTTCACATACCACATATGGATCCACCAGTGTCATTGAAATGTGTGTTCTCTTCAGAGACCACACATGGATCCACTAGTGTCATTGAAATGTGTGTTCTCTTCAGAGACCACACATGGATCCACTAGTGTCATTGCATGTGTGTTCTTTTTACTAACAACAACTGGAGTCATTGCATGTGTGTTCTTTTCACATACCACATATGGATCCACCAGTGCCATTGCATGTGTGCTCTTCTCACAATCCACCTATGGATCCACCAGTGTCATTTCATGTGTGCTCCTTTTACTAACAACAACCAGTGTCATTGCATGTGTGTTCTCTTTAGAGACCACACATGGATCCACCAGTGTCATTGCCTGTGTGTTCTTTTTACTAACAACAACCAGAGTCATTGCATGTGTGTTCTTTTCACATACCACATATGGATCCACCAGTGTCATTGTAATGTGTGTTCTATTTAGAGACCACACATGGATCCACCAGTGTCATTGCATGTGTGTTCTTTTTACTAACAACAACTGGAGTCATTGCATGTGTGTTCTTTTCACATACCACATATGGATCCACCAGTGTCATTGCATGTGTGTTCTTTTCACAATCCACCTTTGGATCCACGAGTGTCATTACATGTGTGCTCTTCTTACTAACAACAACTAGAGTCATTGCATGTGTGTTCTCTTCAGAGACCACACATGGATCCACCAGTGTCATTGCATGTGTGTTCTTTTTACTAACAACAACCAGTCATTGAAATGTGTGTTCTCTTCAGAGACTACAGATGGATCCACCAGTGTCATTGCATGTGTGTTCTTTTACTAACGCAAAGTCGTTGCATGTGTGTTATTTTCACATACCACATATGGATCCACCAGTGTCATTGCATGTGTGTTCTTTTTACTAACAACAATTGGAGTCATTTCATGTGTGTTCTTTTCGCATACCACATATGGATCCACCAGTGTCATTGAAATATGTGTTTTCTTTAGAGACCACACATGGATCCACCAGTGTCATTGAAATGCGTGTTCTCTTTAGAGACCACACATGGATCCACAAGTGTCATTGCATGTGTGTTCTTTTTACTAACAACAACTGGAGTCATTGCATGTGTGTTCTTTTCACATACCACATATGGATCCACCAGTGTCATTGCATGTGTGTTATTTTCACAATGCACCTATGGATCCACCAGTGTCATTGCATGTGTGCTCTTTTTACTAACAACAACCAGAGTCATTGCATGTGTGTTCTCTTCAGAGACCACACATGGATCCTGATGTCATTGCATGTGTGTTCTTTTTACTAACAACAACCAGAGTCATTGAAATGTGTGTTCTTTTCACATACCACATATGGATCCACCGTTGTCATTGCATGTGTGTTCTTTTCATAATACACCTATGGATCCACCAGTGTCATTGCATGTGTGCGCTTTTTACTAACAACAACCAGAGTCATTGCATGTGTGTTCTCTTGAGACCACACATGGATCCACCAGTGTCATTGCATGTGTGTTCTTTTTATTAACAACAACCGGAGTCATTGAAATGTGTGTCATTTTCACATACCACATATGGATCCACCAGTGTCATTGCATGTGTGCTCTTTTTACTAACAACAACCCGAGTCATTGAAATGTATGTTGTTTTCACATACCAGATATGGATCCACCAGTGTCATTGCATGTGTGCTCTTTTTACTAACAACAACCAGAGTCATTGCATGTGTGTTCTCTTCAGAGACCACACATGGATCCACCAGTGTCATTGCATGTGTGTTCTTTTTACTAACAACAACCAGAGTCATTGAAATGTGTGTTCACTTCAGAGACCACACATGGATCCACCAGTGTCATTGCATGTGTTTTTTTACTAACAACAACTAGAGTCATTGCATGTGTGTTATTTTCACATACCACATATGGATCCACCAGTGTCATTGCATGTGTGTTCTTGTTACTAACAACAACTAGAGTCATTTCATGTATGTTCTTTTCACATACCACATATGGATCTACCAGTGTCATTGAAATGTGTGTTCTCTTTAGAGACCACACATGGATCCACCAGTGTCATTGCATGTGTGTTCTTTTTACAATCCACCTATGGATCCACCAGTGTCATTGCATGTGTGCTCTTCTGACTAACAACAACCAGAGTCATTGCATGTGTGTTCTCTTCAGAGACCACACATGGATCCACCAGTGTCATTGCATGTGTGTTCTTTTTACTAACAACAACCAGAGTCATTGAAATGTATGTTGTTTTCACATACCACATATGGATCCACCAATGCGATTGCATGTGTGCTCTTTTTACTAACAACAACTAGAGTCATTGCATGTGTGTTCTCTTCAAAGACCACACATGGATCCACCAGTGTCATTGCATGTGTGTTCTTTTTACTAACAACAACCAGAGTCATTGAAATGTGTGTTCTCTTCAGAGACCACACATGGATCCACCAGTGTCATTGCATGTGTTTTTTTACTAACAACAACTAGAGTCATTGCATGTGTGTTATTTTCACATACCACATATGGATCCACCAGTGTCATTGCATGTGTGTTCTTGTTACTAACAACAACTGGAGTCATTTCATGTATGTTCTTTTCACATACCACATATGGATCTACCAGTGTCTTTGAAATGTGTGTTCTCTTCAGAGACCACACATGGATCCACCAGTGTCATTGAAATGTGTGTTCTCTTCAGAGACCACACATGGATCCACCAGTGTCATTGCATATGTGTTCTTTTTACTAACAACAACTGGAGTAATTGCAAGTGTTTTCTTTTAACATACCACATATGGATCCACCAGTGCCATTGCATGTGTGCTCTTGTCACAATCCACCTATGGATTCAGAAGTGTCATTTCATGTGTGCTCTTTTTACTAACAACAACTAGTGTCATTGCATGTGTGTTCTCTTTAGAGACCACACATGGATCCACCAGTGTCATTGCATGTGTGTTCTTTTTACTAACAACAACTGGAGTCATTGCATGTCTGTTCTTTTCACATACCACATATGGATCTACTTGTGTCATTGCGTGTCTTCTTTTCACATTCCACCTATGGACCCACCAGTGTCATTGCATGTGTGCTCTTTTTACTAACAACAACCAGAGTCATTGCATGTGTGTTCTCCACAGAGACCACACATGGATCCACCAGTGTCATTGCATGTGTGTTCTTTTTATTAACAACAACCAGAGTCATTGAAATGTGTGTTATTTTCACATACCACATATGGATCCACCAGTGTCAATGCATGTGTGTTCTTTTCACAATCCACCTATGGATCCACCAGTGTCATTGCATGTGTGCTCTTCTTACTAACAACAACTAGAGTCATTGCATGTGTGTTCTCTTTAGAGACCACACATGGATCCACCAGTGTCATTGCATGTGTGTTCTTTTTACTAACAACAACCAGAGTCATTGAAATGTATGTTGTTTTCACCTACCACATATGGATCCACCAGTGTCATTGCATGTGTGCTCTTTTTACTAACAACAACCAGAGTCATTGCATGTGTGTTCTCTTCAGCGACCACACATGGATCCACCAGTGTCATTGCATGTGTGTTCTTTTTACTAACAACAATCAGAGTCATTGAAATGTGTGTTCTCTTCAGAGACCACACATGGATCCACCACTGTCATTGCCTGTATTTTTTTACTAACAACAACCAGAGTGATTGCATGTGTGTTATTTTCACATACCACATATGGATCCAACAGTGTCATTGCATGTGTGTTCTTGTTACTAACAACAACTGGAGTCATTTCATGTGTGTTCTTTTCACATACCACATATGGATCCACCAGTGTCATTGAAATGTGTGTTCTCTTCAGAGACCCCACATGGATCCACTAGTGTTATTAAAATGTGTGTTCTCTTCAGAGACCACACATGGATCCACTAGTGTCATTGCATGTGTGTTCTTTTTACTAATAACAACTGGAGTCATTGCATGTGTGTTCTTTTCACATACCACATATGGATCCACCAGTGCCATTGCATGTGTGCTCTTGTCACAATCCACCTATGGATCCATCAGTGTCATTTCATGTGTGCTCTTTTTACTAACAACAACCAGTGTCATTGCATGTGTGTTCTCATTAGAGACCACAGATGGATCCACCAGTGTCATTGCATGTGTGTTCTTTTAACTAACAACAACCAGAGTCATTGCATGTGTGTTATTTTCACATACCACATATGGATCCACCAACGTCATTGTAATGTGTGTTCTCTTTAGAGACCACACATGGATCCGCTAGTGTCATTGCATGTGTGTTCTTTTTACTAACAACAACTGGAGTCAATGCATGTGTGTTCTTTTCACATACCACATATGGATCCACCAGTGCCATTGCATGTGTGTTCTTTTCACTATCCACCTATGGATCCACCAGTGTAATTGCATGTGTGCTCTTCTTACTAACAACAACCAGAGTCATTGCATGTGTGTTCTCTTCAGAGACCACACATGGATCCACCAGTCCCATTGCATGTGTGTTCTTTTTAGTAACAACGACCAGTCATTGAAATGTGTGTTCTCTTCAGAGACCATAGATGGATCCACCAGTGTCATTGCATGTGTGTTCTGTTTACTAACAACAACCAGAGTCGGTGCATGTGTGTTATTTTCACATACCACATATGGATCCACCTGTGTCATTGCATGTGTGTTCTTTTTACTAACAACAACTGGGGTCATTTCATGTGTGTTCTTTTCACATACCACATATGGATCCACCAGTGTCATTGAAATGTGTGTTGCCTTCAGAGACCACACATGGATCCACCAGTGTCATTCAAATGTTTGTTCTCTTTAGAGACCACACATGGATCCACCAGTGTCATTGCATGTGTGTTCTTTTTACTAATAACAACTGGAGTCATTGCATGTGTGTTCTTTTCACATACCACATATGGATCCACCAGTGTTATTGCATGTGTGTTATTTTCACAATCCACCTATGGATCCACCAGTGTCATTGCATGTGTGCTCTTTTTACTAACAACAACCAGAGTCATTGCATGTGTGTTCTCTTCAGAGACCACACATGGATCCACCAGTGTCATTGCATGTGTGTTCTTTTTACTAACAACAACCAGAGTCATTGAAATGTGTGTTCTTTTCACATACCACATATGGATCCACCATAGTCATTGCATGTGTGTTCTTTTCATAATCCACCTATGGATCCACCAGTGTCATTGCATGTGTGCTCTTTTTACTAACAACAACTAGAGTCATTGCATGTGTGTTCTCTTCAGAGGCCACACATGGATCCACCAGTGTCATTGCATGTGTGTTCTTTTTATTAACAACAACCAGAGTCATTGAAATGTGTGTTATTTTCACATACCACATATGGATCCACCAGTGTCATTGCATGTGTGCTCTTTTTACTAACAACAACCAGAGTCATTGCATGTGTGTTCTCTTCAGAGACCATACATGGATCCACCAGTGTCATTGCATGTGTGTTCTTTTTACTAACAACAACCAGAGTCATTGAAATGTGTGTTCACTTCAGAGACCACACATGGATCCACCAGTGTCATTGCATGTGTTTTTTTACTAGCAACAACAAGAGTCATTGCATGTGTGTTATTTTCACATACCACATATGGATCCACCAGTGTCATTGCATGTGTGTTCTTGTTACTAACAACAACTAGAGTCATTTCATGTATGTTCTTTTCACATACCACATATGGATCTACCAGTGTCATTGAAATGTGTGTTCTCTTCAGAGACCACACATGGATCCACCAGTGTCATTGCATGTGTGTTCTTTTCACAATCCACCTATGGATCCACCAGTGTCATTGCATGTGTGCTCTTCTTACTAACGACAACCAGAGTCATTGCATGTGTGTTCTCTTCAGAGACCACACATGGATCGACCAGTGTCATTGCATGTGTGTTCTTTTTACTAACAACAACCAGAGTCATTGAAATGTATGTTATTTTCACATACCACATATGGATCCACCAGTGTGATTGCATGTGTGCTCTTTTTACTAACAACAACTAGAGTCATTGCATGTGAGTTCTCTTCAGAGACCACACATGGATCCACTAGTGTCATTGCATGTGTGTTCTTTTTACTAACAACAACCAGAGTCATTGAAATGTGTGTTCTCTTCAGAGACCACACATGGATCCACCAGTGTCATTGCATGTGTTCTTCTTACTAACAACAACTAGAGTCATTGCATGTGTGTTCTCTTCAGAGACCACACATGGATCCACCAGTGTCATTGCATGTGTTTTTTTACTAACAACAACCAGAGTCATTGCATGTGTGTTATTTTCACATACCACATATAGATCCACCAGTGTCATTGCATGTGTGTTCTTGTTACTAACAACAACTGGAGTCATTTCATGTATGTTCTTTTCAAATACCACATATGGATCTACCAGTGTCATTGAAATGTGTGTTCTCTTCAGAGACCACACATGGATCCACCAGTGTCATTGAAATGTGTGTTCTCTTCAGAGACCACACATGGATCCACCACTGTCATTGCATGTGTGTTCTTTTTGCTAACAACAACTGGAGTCATTGCATATGTGTTCTTTTACTAACAACAACTGGAGTCATTGCATGTGTGTTCTTTTAACATACCACATATGGATCCACCAGTGCCATTGCATGTGTGCTCTTGTCACAATCCACCTATGGATCCACAAGTGTCATTTCATGTGTGCTCTTTTTACAAACAACAACCAGTGTCATTGCATGTGTGTTCTCTTTAGAGACCACACATGGATCCACCAGTGTCATTGCATGTGTGTTCTTTTTACTAACAACAACTGGAGTCATTGCATGTGTGTTCTTTTCACATACCACATATGGATCCACTTGTGTCATTGCGTGTGTTCTTTTCACAATCCACCTATAGACCCACCAGTGTCATTGCATGTGTGCTCTTTTTACTAACAACAACCAGAGTCATTGCATGTGTGTTCTCTTCAGAGACCACACATGGATCCACCAGTGTCATTGCATGTGTGTTCTTTTTATTAACAACAACCAGAGTCATTGAAATGTGTGTTATTTTCACATACCACATATGGATCCACCAGTGTCAATGCATGTGTGTTCTTTTCAAAATCCACCTATGGATCCACCAGTGTCATTGCATGTGTGCCCTTCTTACTAACAACAACCAGAGTCATTGCATGTGTTCTTCTTTCAGAGACCACATGGATCCTGATGTCATTGCATGTGTGTTCTTTTTACTTACAACAACAAGAGTCATTGAAATGTATGTTGTTTTCACATACCACATATGGATCCACCACTGTCATTGCATGTGTGCTCTCTTTACTAACAACAACCAGAGTCATTGCATGCGTGTTCTCTTCAGAGACCACACATCGATCCACCAGTGTCATTGCATGTGTGTTCTTTTTACTAACAACAACCAGATTCATTGAAATGTGTGTTCTCTTTAGAGACCACACATGGATCCACCAGTGTCATTGCATGTGTTTTTTTACTAACAACAACCAGAGTCATTGCATGTGTGTTATTTTCACATACCACATATGGATCCACCAGTGTCATTGCATGTGCGTTCTTGTTACTAACAACAACTGGAGTCATTTCATGTATGTTCTTTTCACATAACACATATGGATCTACCAGTGTCATTGAAATGTGTGCTCTCTTCAGAGACCACACATGGATCCACCAGTGTCATTGAAATGTGTGTTCTCTTCAGAGACCACACATGGATCCACCAGTGTCATTGCATGTGTGTTCTTTTTACTAACAACAACTGGAGTCATTGCATGTGTGTTCTTTTAACATACCACATATGGATCCACCAGTGCCATTGCATGTGTGCTCTTGTCACAATCCACCTATGGTTCCACAAGTGTCATTTCATGTGTGCTCTTTTTACTACCAACAACCTGTGTCATTGCATGTGTGTTCTCTTTAGAGACCACACATGGATCCACCAGTGTCATTGCATGTGTGTTATTTTTACTAACAACAACTGGAGTCATTGCATGTGTGTTCTTTTCACATACCACATATGGATCCACTTGTGTCATTGCGTGTGTTCTTTTCACAATCCACCTATGGACCCACCAGTGTCATTGCATGTGTGCTCTTTTTACTAACAACAACCAGAGTCATTGCATGTGTGTTCTCTTCAGAGACCACACATGGATCCACCAGTGTCATTGCATGTGTGTTCTTTTTATTAACAACAACCAGAGTCATTGAAATGTGTGTTATTTTCACATACCACATATGGATCCACTAGTGTCAATCCATGTGTGTTCTTTTCACAATCCACCTATGGATCCACCAGTGTCATTGCATGTGTGCTCTTCTTACTAACAACAACCAGAGTCATTGCATGTGTGCTCTCTTCAGAGACCACACATGGATCCACCAGTGTCATTGCATGTTTGTTCTTTTTACTAACAACAACCAGAGTCATTGAAATGTATGTTGTTTTCACATACCACATATGGATCCACCAGTGTCATTGCATGTGTGTTCCTTTTATTAACAACAACCAGAGTCATTGAAATGTTTGTTATTTTCACATACCACATATGGATCCACCAGTGTCAATGCATGTGTGTTCTTTTCACAATCCACCTATGGATCCACCAGTGTCATTGCATGTGTGCCCTTCTTACTAACAACAACCAGAGTCATTGCATGTGTGTTCTCTTCAGAGACCATACATGGATCCACCAGTGTCATTGCATGTGTGTTCTTTTTAGTAACAACAACCAGAGTCATTGAAATGTATGTTGTTTTCACATACCACATATGGATCCACCACTGTCATTGCATGTGTGCTCTTTTTACTAACAACAACCAGAGTCATTGCATGCGTGTTTTCTTCAGAGACCACACATGGATCCACCAGTGTCATTGCATGTGTGTTCTTTTTACTAACAACAACCATAGTCATTGAAATGTGTGTTCTCTTCAGAGACCACACATGGATCCACCAGTGTCATTGCATGTGTTTTTTTACTAACAACAACCAGAGTCATTGCATGTGTGTTATTTTCACATACCACATATGGATCCACCACTGTCATTGCATGTGTGTTCTTGTTACTAACAACAACTGGAGTCATTTCATGTATGTTCTTTTCACATACCACATATGGATCTACTAGTGTCATTGAAATGTGTGTTCTCTTCAGAGACCACACATGGATCCACCAGTGTCATTGCATGTGTGTTCTTTTTACTAACAACAACTGGAGTCATTGCATGTGTGTTCTTTTAACATACCACATATGGATCCACCAGTGCCATTGCATGTGTGCTTTTGTCACAATCCACCTATGGATCCGCAAGTGTCATTTCATTTGTGCTCTTTTTACTAACAACAACCAGTGTCATTGCATGTGTGTTCTCTTTAGAGACCACACATGGATCCACCAGTGTCATTGCATGTGTGTTCTTTTGACTAACAACAACTGGAGTCATTGCATGTGTGTTCTTTTCACATACCACATATGGATCCACTTGTGTCATTGCATGTGTTCTTTTCACAATCCACCTATGGACCCACCAGTGTCATTGCATGTGTGCTCTTTTTACTAACAACAACCAGAGTCATTGCATGTGTGTTTTCTTCAGAGACCACACATGGATCCACCAGTGTCATTGCATGTGTGTTCTTTTTATTAACAACAACCAGAGTCATTGAAATGTGTGTTATTTTCACATACCACATATGGATCCACTAGTGTCAATGCATGTGTGTTCTTTTCACAATCCACCTATGGATCCACCAGTGTCATTGCATGTGTGCTCTTCTTACTAACAACAACCAGAGTCATTGCATGTGTGCTCTCTTCAGAGACCACACATGGATCCACTAGTGTCATTGCATGTGTGTTCTTTTTACTAACAACAACCAGAGTCATTGAAATGTATGTTGTTTTCACATACCACATATGGATCCACCAGTGTCATTGCATGTGTGTTCCTTTTATTAACAACAACCAGAGTCATTGAAATGTGTGTTATTTTCGCATACCACATATGGATCCACCAGTGTCAATGCATGTGTGTTCTTTTCACAATCCACCTATGGATCCACCAGTGTCATTGCATGTGTGCCCTTCTTACTAACAACAACCAGAGTCATTGCATGTGTGTTCTCTTCAGAGACCACACATGGATCCACCAGTGTCATTGCATGTGTGTTATTTTTACTAACAACAACCAGAGTCATTGAAATGTATGTTGTTTTCACATACCACATATGGATCCACCACTGTCATTGCATGTGTGCTCTTTTTACTAACAACAACCAGAGTCATTGCATGCGTGTTCTCTTCAGAGACCACACATGGATCCACCAGTGTCATTGCATGTGTGTTCTTTTTACTAACAACAACCAGAGTCATTGAAATGTATGTTCTCTTCAGAGACCACACATGAATCCACCAGTGTCATTGCATGTGTTTTTTTACTAACAACAACCAGAGTCATTGCATGTGTGTTATTTTCACATACCACATATGGATCCACCAGTGTCATTGCATGTGTGTTCTTGTTACTAACAACAACTGGAGTCATTTCATGTATGTTCTTTTCACATACCACATATGGATCTACTAGTGTCATTGAAATGTGTGTTCTCTTCAGAGACAACACATGGATCCACCAGTGTCATTGAAATGTGTGTTCTCTTCAGAGACCACACATGGATCCACCAGTGTCATTGCATGTGTGTTCTTTTTACTAACAACAACTGGAGTCATTGCATGTGTGTTCTTTTAACATACCACATATGGATCCACCAGTGCCATTGCATGTGTGCTCTTGTCACAATCCACCTATGGATGCACAAGTGTCATTTCATGTGTGCTCTTTTTACTAACAACAACCAGTGTCATTGCATGTGTGTTCTCTTTAGAGACCACACATGGATCCACTAGTGTCATTGCATGTGTGTTCTTTTTACTAACAACAACTGGAGTCATTGCATGTGTGTTCTTTTCACATACCACATATGGATCCACTTGTGTCATTGCGTTGTTCTTTTCACAATCCACCTATGGACCCACCAGTGTCATTGCATGTGTGCTCTTTTTACTAACAACAAACAGAGTCATTGCATGTGTGTTCTCTTTAGAGACCACACATGGATCCACCAGTGTCATTGCATGTGTGTTCTTTTTATTAACAACAACCAGAGTCATTGAAATGTGTGTTATTTTCACATACCACATATGGATCCACTAGTGTCAATGCATGTGTGTTCTTTTCACAATCCACCCATGGATCCACCAGTGTCATTGCATGTGTGCTCTTCTTACTAACAACAACCAGAGTCATTGCATGTGTGCTCTCTTCAGAGACCACACATGGATCCACCAGTGTCATTGAATGTGTGTTCTTTTTACTAACAACAACCAGAGTCATTGAAATGTATGTTGTTTTCACATACCACATATGGATCCACCAGTGTCATTGCATGTGTGTTCCTTTTATTAACAACAACTAGAGTCATTGAAATGTGTGTTATTTTCACATACCACATATGGATCCACCAATGTCAATGCATGTGTGTTCTTTTCACAATCCACCTATGGATCCACCAGTGTCATTGCATGTGTGCCCTTCTTACTAACAACAACCAGAGTCATTGCATGTGTGTTCTCTTCAGAGACCACACATGGATCCACCCGTGTCATTGCATATGTGTTCTTTTTACTAACAACAACCAGAGTCATTGAAATGTATGTTGTTTTCACATACCACATATGGATCCACCACTATCATTGCATGTGTGCACTTTTTACTAACAACAACCAGAGTCATTGCATGCGTGTTCTCTTCAGAGACCACACATGGACCACCAGTGTCATTGCATGTGTGTTCTTTTTACTAACAACAACCAGAGTCATTGAAATGTGTGTTCTCTTCAGAGACCACACATGGATCCACCAGTGTCATTGCATGTGTTTTTTACTAACAACAACCAGAGTCATTGTATGTGTGTTATTTTCACATACCACATATGGATCCACCAGTGTCATTACATGTGTGTTCTTGTTACTAACAACAACTGGAGTCATTTCATATATGTTCTTTTCACATACCACATATGGATCTACTAGTGTCATTGAAATGTGTGTTCTCTTCAGAGACCACACATGGATCCACTAGTGTCATTGAAATGTGTGTTCTCTTTAGAGACCACACATGGATCCACCAGTGTCATTGCATGTGTGTTCTTTTTACTAACAACAACTGGAGTCATTGCATGTGTGTTCTTTTAACATACCACATATGGATCCACCAGTGCCATTGCATGTGTGCTCTTGTCACAATCCACCTATGGATCCATAAGTGTCATTTCATGTGTGCTCTTTTTACTAACAACAACCAGTGTCATTGCATGTGTGTTCTCTTTAGAGACCACACATGGATCCACCAGTGTCATAGCATGTGTGTTCTTTTTACTAACAACAACTCGAGTCATTGCATGTGTGTTCTTTTCACATACCACATATGGATCCACTTGTGTCATTGCGTGTGTTCTTTTCACAATCCACCTATGGACCCACCAGTGTCATTGCATGTGTGCTCTTTTTACTAACAACAACCAGAGTCATTGCATGTGTGTTCTCTTCAGAGACCACAGATGGATCCACCAGTGTCATTGCATGTGTGTTCTTTTTATTAACAACAACCAGAGTCATTGAAATGTGTGTTATTTTCACATACCACATATGGATCCACTAGTGTCAATGCATGTGTGTTCTTCTTACTAACAACAACCAGAGTCATTGAAATGTGTGTTACTTTCACAATCCATCTATGGATCCACCAGTGTCATTGCATGTGTGCTCTTCTTACTAACAACAACCAGAGTCATTGCATGTGTGCTCTCTTTAGAGACCACACATGGATCCACCAGTGTCATTGCATGTGTGTTCTTTTTACTAACAACAACCAGAGTCATTGAAATGTATGTTGTTTTCACATACCACATATGGATCCACCAGTGTCATTGCATGTGTGCTCTTTTTACTAACAACAACCAGAGTCATTGCATGTGTGTTCTCTTCAGAGACCACACATGGATCCACCAGTGTCATTGCATGTGTGTTCTTTTTACTAACAACAATCAGAGTCATTGAAATGTGTGTTCTCTTTAGAGACCACACATGGATCCACCAGTGTCATTGCCTGTGTTTTTTTACTAACAACAACAGAGTGATTGCATGTGTGTTATTTTCACATACCACATATGGATCCAACAATATCATTGCATGTGTGTTCTTGTTACTAACAACAAATGGAGTCATTTCATGTGTGTTCTTTTCACATACCACATATGGATCCACCAGTGTCATTGAAATGTGTGTTCTCTTCAGAGACCACACATGGATCCACTAGTGTCATTGAAATGTGTCTTCTCTTCAGAGACCACACATGGATCCACCAGTGTCATTGCATGTGTGTTCTTTTTACTAATAACAACTGGAGTCATTGCATGTGTGTTCTTTTCACATACCACAGATGGATCCACCAGTGCCATTGCATGTGTGCTCTTGTCACAATCCACCTATGGATCCACCAGTGTCATTTCATGTCTGCTCTTTTTACTAACAACAACCAGTGTCATTGCATGTGTGTTCTCTTTAGAGACCACACATGGATCCACCAGTGTCATTGCATGTGTGTTCTTTTTACTAACAACAACCAGAGTCATTGCATGTGTGTTCTTTTCACATACCACATATGGATCCACCAACGTCATTGTAATGTGTGTTCTCTTTAGAGACCACACACAGATCCGCTAGTGTCATTGCATGTGTGTTCTTTTTACTAACAACAACCGGAGTCATTGCATGTGTGTTCTTTTCACATACCACATATGGATCCACCAGTGTCATTGCATGTGTGTTCTTTTCACTATCCACCTATGGATCCACCAGTGTAATTGCATATGTGCTCTTCTTACTAACAACAACCAGAGTCATTGCATGTGTGTTCTCTTCAGAGACCACACATGGATCCACCAGTGTCATTGCATGTGTGTTCTTTTTAGTAACAACAACCAGTCATTGAAATGTGTGTTCTCTTCAGAGACCACAGATGGATCCACCAGTGTCATTGCATGTGTGTTCTTTTTACTAACAACAACCAGAGTCGTTGCATGTGTGTTATTTTCACATACCACATATGGATCCACCAGTGTCATTGCATGTGTGTTCTTTTTACTAACATCAACTAGGGTCATTTCATGTGTGTTCTTTTCACATACCACATATGGATCCACTAGTGTCATTGAAATGTGTGTTGTCTTCAGAGACCACACATCGATCCACCAGTGTCATTGAAATGTGTGTTCTCTTTAGAGACCACACATGGATCCACCAGTGTCATTGCATGTGTGTTCTTTTTACTAATAACAACTGGAGTCATTGCATGTTTGTTCTTTTCACATACCACATATGGATCCACCAGTGTCATTGCATGTGTGCTCTTTTTACTAACAACAACCAGAGTCATTGCATGTGTGTTCTCTTCAGAGACCACACATGGATCCACCAGTGTCATTGCATGTGTGTTCTTTTTACTAACAACAACCAGAGTCATTGAAATGTGTGTTCTTTTCACATACCACATATGGATCCACCATTGTCATTCCATGTGTGTTCTTTTCATAATCCACCTATGGATCCACCAGTGTCATTGCATGTGTGCTCTTTTTACTAACAACAACCAGAGTCATTGCATGTGTGTTCTGTTCAGATACCACACATGGATCCACCAGTGTCATTGCATGTGTGTTCTTTTTATTAACAACAACCAGAGTCATTGAAATGTGTGTTATTTTCACATACCACATATGGATCCACCAGTGTCATTTCATGTGTGCTCTTTTTACTAACAACAACCAGTGTCATTGCATGTGTGTTCTCTTCAGAGACCACACATGGATCCACCAGTGTCATTGCATGTGTGTTCTTTTTACTAACAACAACCAGAGTCATTGAAATGTGTGTTCACTTCAGAGACCACACATGGATCCACTAGTGTCATTGCATGTGTTTTTTTACTAACAACAACCAGAGTCATTGCATGTGTGTTATTTTCACATACCACATATGGATCCACCAGTGTCATTGCATGTGTTTTCTTGTTACTAACAACAACTAGAGTCATTTCACGTATGTTCTTTTCACATACCACATATGGATCTACCAGTGTCATAGTAATGGGTGTTCTCTTCAGAGACCACACATGGATCCACCAGTGTCATTGCATGTGTGTTCTTTTCACAATCCACCTATGGATCCACCAGAGTCATTGCATGTGTGCTCTTCTTACTAACAACAACCAGAGTCATTGCATGTGTGTTCTCTTCAGAGAACACACATGGATCCACCAGTGTCATTGCATTTGTGTTCTTTTTACTAACAACAACCAGAGTCATTGAAATGTGTGTTCTCTTCAGAGACCACACATGGATCCACCAGTGTAATTGCATGTGTGCTCTTATTACTAACAACAACAAGAGTCATTGCATGTGTGTTCTCTTCAGAGACCACACATGGATCCACCAGTGTCATTGCATGTGTGTTCTTATTACTAACAACAACTGGAGTCATTTCATGTATGTTCTTTTCACATACCACATATGGATCTACCAGTGTCATTCAAATGTGTGTTCTCTTCAGAGACCACACATGGATCCACCAGTGTCATTGAAATGTGTGTTCTCTTCAGAGACCACACATGGATCCACCAGTGTCATTGCATGTGTGTTCTTTTTACTAACAACAACTAGAGTCATTGCATGTGTGTTCTTTTAACATACCACATATGGATCCACCAGTGCCATTGCATGTGTGCTCTTGTCACAATCCACCTATGGATCCACAAGTGTCATTTCATGTGTGCTCTTTTTACTAACAACAACCAGTGTCATTGCATGTGTGTTCTCTTTAGAGACCACACGTGGATCCACCAGTGTCATTGCATGTGTGTTCTTTTTACTAAAAACAACTGGAGTCATTGCATGTGTGTTCTTTTCACATACCACATATGGATCCACTTGTGTCATTGCGTGTGTTCTTTTCACAATCCACCTATGGACCCACCAGTGTCATTGCATGTGTGCTCTTTTTACTAACAACAACCAGATTCATTCCATGTGTGTTCTCTTCAGAGACCACAGATGGATCCACCAGTGTCATTGCATGTGTGTTCTTTTTACTAACAACAACCAGAGTCATTGCATGTGTGTTCTGTTCAGAGACCACACATGGATCCACCAGTGTCATTGCATGTGTGTTCTTTTTACTAACAACAACTAGAGTCATTGAAATGTGTGTTCTCTTCAGAGACCACACATGGATCCACCAGTGTCATTGCCTGTGTTTTTTTACTAACAACAACCAGAGTGATTGCATGTGTGTTATTTTCACATACCACATATGGATCCACTTGTGTCATTGCGTGTGTTCTTTTCACAATCCACCTATGGACCCACCATTGTCATTGCATGTGTGCTCTTTTTACTAACAACAACCAGAGTCATTGCATGTGTGTTCTCTTCAGAGACCACACATGGATCCACCAGTGTCATTGCATGTGTGTTCTTTTTATTAACAACAACCAGAGTCATTGAAATGTGTGTTATTTTCACATAACACATATGGATCCACCAGTTTCAATGCATGTGTGTTCTTTTCACAATCCACCTATGGATCCACCAGTGTTATTGCATGTGTGCTCTTCTTACTAACAACAACCAGAGTCATTGCATGTGTGTTCTCTTCAGAGACCACACATGGATCCACCAGTGTCATTGCATGTGTGTTCTTTTTACTAACAACAACCAGAGTCATTGAAATGTATGTTGTTTTCACATACCACATATGGATCCACCACTGTCATTGCATGTGTGCTCTTTTTACTAACAACAACCAGAGTCATTGCATGTGTGTTCTTGGTACTAACAACAACTCGAGTCATTTCATGTGTGTTCTTTTCACATACCACATATGGATCCACCAGTGTCATTGAAATGTGTGTTCTCTTTAGAGACCACACATGGATCCACTAGTGTCATTGAAATGTGTGTTCTCTTCAGAGACCACACATGGATCCACCAGTGTCATTGCATGTGTGTTCTTTTTACTAACAACAACTGGAGTGATTACATGTGTGTTCTTCTCACATAACACATATGGATCCACCAGTGCCATTGCATGTGTGCTCTTGTCACAATCCACCTATGGATCCACCAGTGTCATTTCATGTGTGCTCTTTTTACTAACAACAACCGGTGTTATTGGATGTGTGTTCTCTTTAGAGACCACACATGGATCCACCGGTGTCATTGCATGTGTGTTCTTTTTACTAACAATAACCAGAGTCATTGCATGTGTGTTCTTTTCACATACCACATATGGATCCACCAGCGTCATTGTAATGTGTGTCCTCTTTAGAGACCACACATGGATCCTCTAGTGTCATTGCATGTGTGTTCTTTTTACTAACAACAACTGGAGTCATTGCATGTGTGTTCTTTTCACATACCACATATGGATCCACCAGAGTCATTGCATGTGTGTTCTTTTCACTATCCACCTATGGATCCACCAGTGTAATTGCATGTGTGTTCTTCTTACTAACAACAACCAGAGTCATTGCATTTGTGTTCTCTTCAGAGACCACACATGGATCCACCAGTGTCATTGCATGTGTGTTCTTTTTAGTAACAACAACCAGTCATTGAAATGTGTGTTCTCTTCAGAGACCACAGATGGATCCACCAGTGTCATTGCATGTGTGTTCTTTTTACTAACAACAACCAGAGTCGTTGCATGTGTGTTATTTTCACATACCACATATGGATCCACCAGTGTCATTGCATGTGTGTTCTTTTTACTAACAACCACTAGGGTCATTTCATGTGTGTTCTTTTCACATACCACATATGGATCCACTAGTGTCATTGAAATGTGTGTTGTCTTCAGAGACCACACATGGATCCACTAGTGTAATTGAAATGTGTGTTCTCTTTAGAGACCACACATGGATCCACCAGTGTCATTGCATGTGTGTTCTTTTTACTAACAAGAACTAGAGTCATTGCATGTGTGTTCTTTTCACATACCACATATGGATCCACCAGTGTAATTGCATGTGTGTTCTTTTCACAATCCACCTATGGATCCACCAGTGTCATTGCATGTGTGATCTTTTTACTAACAACAACCAGAGTCATTGCATGTGTGTTCTCTTCAGATACCACACATGGATCCCCCAGTGTCATTGCATGTGTGTTCTTTTTACTAACAACAACCAGAGTCATTGAAATGTGTGTTCTTTTCACATACCACATATGGATCCACCATTGTCATTGCATGTGTGTTCTTTTCATAATCCACCTATGGATCCACCAGTGTCATTGCATGTGTGCTCTTTTTACTAACAACAACCAGAGTTATTGCATGTGTGTTCTCTTGAAAGACCACACGTGGATCCACCAGTGTCATTACATGTGTGTTCTTTTTACTAACAACAACTAGAGTGATTGAGATGTGTGTTCTCTTCAGAGACCACACATGGATCCACCAGTGTCATTGCATGTGTGTTCTTTTTACTAACAACAACCAGAGTCATTGCATGTGTGTTATTTTCACATACCACATATGGATCCACCAGTGTCATTGCATGTGTGTTCTTTTTACTAACAACAACTAGAGTCATTTCATGTGTGTTCTTTTCACATACCACATATGGATCCACCAATTTCATTGAAATGTGTGTTCTCTTTAGAGACCACAAATGGATCCACCAGTGTCATTGCATGTGTGTTATTTTTACTAACAACAACTGGAGTCATTGCATGTGTGTTCTTTTCACATACCACATATGAATCCACCAGTGTCAATGCATGTGTGTTCTTTTCACAATCCACCTATGGATCCACCAGTGTCATTGCATGTGTACTCTTCTTACTAACAACAACCAGAGTCATTGCATGTGTGTTCTCTTCAGAGACCACACATGGATCCACCAGTGTCATTGCATGTGTGTTCTTTTTACTAACAACAACCAGAGTCATTGAAATGTATGTTGTTTTCACATACCACATATGGATCCACCAGTGTCATTGCATGTGTGCTCTTTTTACTACCAACAACCAGAGTCATTGCATGTGTGTTCTGTTCAGAGACCACACATGGATCCACCAGTGTCATTGCATGTGTGTTCTTTTTACTAACAACAACCAGAGTCATTGAAATGTGTGTTCTCTTCAGAGACCACACATGGATCCACCAGTGTCATTGCCTGTGTTTTTTTACTAACAACAACCAGAGTGATTGCATGTGTGTTATATTCACATACCACATATGGATCCAACAATGTCATTGCATGTGTGTTCTTGGTACTAACAACAACTGGAGTCATTTCATGTGTGTTCTTTTGACATACCACATATGAATCCACCAGTGTCATTGAAATGTGTGTTCTCTTCAAAGACCACACATGGATCCACTAGTGTCATTGAAATGTGTGTTCTCTTCAGAGACCACACATGGATCCACCAGTGTCATTGCATGTGTGTTCTTTTTAGTAACAACAACTGGAGTCATTGCATGTGTGTTCTTTTCACATAACACATATGGATCCACTAGTGCCATTGCATGTGTGCTCTTGTCACAATCCACCTATGGATCCACCAGTGTCATTTCATGTGTGCTCTTTTTACTAACAACAACCAGTGTCATTGCATGTGTGTTCTATTTAGAGACCACACATGGATCCACCCGTGTCCTTGCATGGGTGATCTTAGTACTAACAAAAACAAGAGTCATTGCATGTGTGTTCTTTTCACATACCACATATGGATCCACCAGCGTCATTGTAATGTGTGTTCTCTTTAGAGACCACACATGGATCCGTTAGTGTCATTGCATGTGTGTTCTTTTTACTAACAACAACTGGAGTCATTGCATGTGTGTTCTTTTCATATACCACATATGGATCCACCAGTGTCATTGCATGTGTGTTCTTTTCACTATCCACCTATGGATCCACCAGTGTAATTGCATGTGTGCTCTTCTTACTAACAACAACCAGAGTCATTGCATGTGTGTTCTCTTCAGAGACCACACATGGATCCACCAGTGTCATTGCATGTGTGTTCTTTTTAGTAACAACAACTAGTGATTGAAATGTGTGTTCTCTTCAGAGACCACAGATGGATCCACCAGTGTCATTGCATGTGTGTTCTTTTTACTAAAAACAACCAGAGTCGTTGCATGTGTGTTAATTTCACATACCACATATGGATCCACCTGTGTCATTGCATGTGTGTTCTTTTTACTAACAACAACTGGGGTCATTTCATGTGTGTTCTTTTCACATACCACATATGGATCCACCAGTGTCATTGAAATGTGTGTTGTGTTCAGAGACCACACATGGATCCACCAGTGTCATTGAAATGTGTGTTCTCTTTAGAGACCACACATGGATCCACCAGTGTCATTGCATGTGTGTTCTTTTTACTAATAACAACTGGAGTCATTGCATGTGTGTTCTTTTCACATACCACATATGGATCCACTTGTGTCATTGCGTGTGTTCTTTTCACAATCCACCTATGGACCACCAGTGTCATTGCATGTGTGCTCTTTTTACTAACAACAACCAGATTCATTCCATGTGTGTTCTCTTCAGAGACCACAGATGGATCCACCAGTGTAATTGCATGTGTGTTCTTTTTACTAACAACAACCAGAGTCATTGCATGTGTGTTCTGTTCAGAGACCACACATGGATCCACCAGTGTCATTGCATGTGTGTTCTTTTTACTAACAACAACTAGAGTCATTGAAATGTGTGTTCTCTTCAGAGACCACACATGGATCCACCAGTGTCATTGCCTGTGTTTTTTTACTAACAACAACCAGAGTGATTGCATGTGTGTTATTTTCACATACCACATATGGATCCACTTGTGTCATTGCGTGTGTTCTTTTCACAATCCACCTATGGACCCACCATTGTCATTGCATGTGTGCTCTTTTTACTAACAACCAGAGTCATTGCATGTGTGTTCTCTTCAGAGACCACACATGGATCCACCAGTGTCATGGCATGTGTGTTCTTTTTATTAACAACAACCAGAGTCATTGAAATGTGTGTTATTTTCACATACCACATATGGATCCACCAGTTTCAATGCATGTGTGTTCTTTTCACAATCCACCTATGGATCCACCAGTTTCATTGCATGTGTGCTCTTCTTACTAACAACAACCAGAGTCATTGCATGTGTGTTCTCTTCAGAGACCACACATGGATCCACCAGTGTCATTGCATGTGTGTTCTTTTTACTAACAACAACCAGAGTCATTGAAATGTATGTTGTTTTCACATACCACATATGGATCCACCACTGTCATTGCATGTGTGCTCTTTTTACTAACAACAACCAGAGTCATTGCATGTGTGTTCTTGGTACTAACAACAACTCGAGTCATTTCATGTGTGTTCTTTTCACATACCACATATGGATCCACCAGTGTCATTGAAATGTGTGTTCTCTTTAGATACCACACATGGATCCACTAGTGTCATTGAAATGTGTGTTCTCTTCAGAGACCACACATGGATCCACCAGTGTCATTGCATGTGTGTTCTTTTTACTAACAACAACTGGAGTCATTACATGTGTGTTCTTATCACATAACACATATGGATCCACCAGTGCCATTGCATGTGTGCTCTTGTCACAATCCACCTATGGATCCACCACTGTCATTTCATGTGTGCTCTTTTTACTAACAACAACCGGTGTTATTGGATGTGTGTTCTCTTTAGAGACCACACATGGATCCACCAGTGTCATTGCATGTGTGTTCTTTTTACTAACAACAACCAGAATCATTGCATGTGTGTTCTTTTCACATACCACATATGGATCCACCAGCGTCATTGTAATGTGTGTCCTCTTTAGAGACCACACATGGATCCGCTAGTGTCATTGCATGTGTGTTCTTTTTACTAACAACAACTGGAGTCATTGCATGTGTGTTCTTTTCACATACCACATATGGATCCACCAGATTCATTGCATGTGTGTTCTTTTCACTATCCACCTATGGATCCACCAGTGTAATTGCATGTGTGTTCTTCTTACTAACAACAACCAGAGTCATTGCATGTGTGTTCTCTTCAGAGACCACACATGGATCCACCAGTGTCATTGCATGTGTGTTCTTTTTAGTAACAACAACCAGTCATTGAAATGTGTGTTCTCTTCAGAGACCACAGATGGATCCACCAGTGTCATTGCATGTGTGTTCTTTTTACTAACAACAACCAGAGTCGTTGCATGTGTGTTATTTTCACATACCACATATGGATCCACCAGTGTCATTGCATGTGTGTTCTTTTTACTAACAACCACTAGGGTCATTTCATGTGTGTTCTTTTCACATACCACATATGGATCCACTAGTGTCATTGAAATGTGTGTTGTCTTCAGAGACCACACATCGATCCACTAGTGTAATTGAAATGTGTGTTCTATTTAAAGACCACACATGGATCCACCAGTGTCTTTGCATCTGTGTTTTTTTACTAACAACAACCAGAATCATTGCATGTGTGTTCTTTTCACATACCACATATGGATCCACCAGTGTAATTGCATGTGTGTTGTTTTCACAATCCACCTATGGATCCACCAGTGTCATTGCATGTGTGATCTTTTTACTAACAACAACCAGAGTCATTGCATGTGTGTTCTCTTCAGATACCACACATGGATCCCCCAGTGTCATTGCATGTGTGTTCTTTTTACTAACAACAACCAGAGTCGTTGAAACACGTTTTCTTTTCACATACCACATATGGATCCACCAGTGTCATTGCATGTGTGTTCTTTTCACAATCCACCTATGGATCCACCAGTGTCATTGCATGTGTGCTCTTTTTACTAACAACAACCAGAGTTATTGCATGTGTGTTCTCTTGAAAGACCACACGTGGATCCACCAGTGTCATTACATGTGTGTTCTTTTTACTAACAACAACTAGAGTGATTGAGATGTGTGTTCTCTTCAGAGACCACACATGGATCCACCAGTGTCATTGCATGTGTGTTCTTTTTACTAACAACAACCAGAGTCATTGCATGTGTGTTATTTTCACATACCACATATGGATCCACCAGTGTCATTGCATGTGTGTTCTTTTTACTAACAACAACTAGAGTCATTTCATGTGTGTTCTTTTCACATACCACATATGGATCCACCAATTTCATTGAAATGTGTGTTCTCTTTAGAGACCACAAATGGATCCACCAGTGTCATTGCATGTGTGTTATTTTTACTAACAACAACTGGAGTCATTGCATGTGTGTTCTTTTCACATACCACATATGAATCCACCAGTGTCAATGCATGTGTGTTCTTTTCACAATCCACCTATGGATCCACCAGTGTCATTGCATGTGTACTCTTCTTACTAACAACAACTAGAGTCATTGCATGTGTGTTCTCTTCAGAGACCACACATGGATCCACCAGTGTCATTGCATGTGTGTTCTTTTTACTAACAACAACCAGAGTCATTGAAATGTATGTTGTTTTCACATACCACATATGGATCCACCAGTGTCATTGCATGTGTGCTCTTTTTACTACCAACAACCAGAGTCATTGCATGTGTGTTCTGTTCAGAGACCACACATGGATCCACCAGTGTCATTGCATGTGTGTTCTTTTTACTAACAACAACTAGAGTCATTAAAATGTGTGTTCTCTTCAGAGACCACACATGGATCCACCAGTGTCATTGCCTGTGTTTTTTTACTAACAACAACCAGAGTGATTGCATGTGTGTTATATTCACATACCACATATGGATCCAACAATGTCATTGCATGTGTGTTCTTGGTACTAACAACAACTGGAGTCATTTCATGTGTGTTCTTTTGACATACCACATATGAATCCACCAGTGTCATTGAAATGTGTGTTCTCTTCAGAGACCACACATGGATCCACTAGTGTCATTGAAATGTGTGTTCTCTTCAGAGACCACACATGGATCCACCAGTGTCATTGCATGTGTGTTCTTTTTAGTAACAACAACTAGAGTCATTGCATGTGTGTTCTTTTCACATAACACATATGGATCCACTAGTGCCATTGCATGTGTGCTCTTGTCACAATCCACCTATGGATCCACCAGTGTCATTTCATGTGTGCTCTTTTTACTAACAACAACCAGTGTCATTGCATGTGTGTTCTCTTTAGAGACCACACATGGATCCACCAGTGTCATTGCATGTGTGTTCTTTTTACTAACAAAAACCAGAGTCATTGCATGTGTGTTCTTTTCACATACCACATATGGATCCACCAGCGTCATTGTAATGTGTGTTCTCTTTAGAGACCACACATGGATCCATTAGTGTCATTGCATGTGTGTTCTTTTTACTAACAACAACTAGAGTCATTGCATGTGTGTTCTTTTCACATACCACATATGGATCCACCAGTGTCATTGCATGTGTGTTCTTTTCACTATCCACCTATGGATCCACCAGTGTAATTGCATGTGTGCTCTTCTTACTAACAACAACCAGAGTCATTGCATGTGTGTTCTCTTCAGAGACCACACATGGATCCACCAGTGTCATTGCATGTGTGTTCTTTTTAGTAACAACAACTAGTGATTGAAATGTGTGTTCTCTTCAGAGACCACAGATGGATCCACCAGTGTCATTGCATGTGTGTTCTTTTTACTAAAAACAACCAGAGTCGTTGCATGTGTGTTAATTTCACATACCACATATGGATCCACCTGTGTCATTGCATGTGTGTTCTTTTTACTAACAACAACTGGGGTCATTTCATGTGTGTTCTTTTCACATACCACATATGGATCCACCAGTGTCATTGAAATGTGTGTTGTCTTCAGAGACCACACATGGATCCACCAGTGTCATTGAAATGTGTGTTCTCTTTAGAGACCACACATGGATCCACCAGTGTCATTGCATGTGTGTTCTTTTTACTAATAACAACTGGAGTCATTGCATGTGTGTTCTTTTCACATACCACATATGGATCCACCAGTGTCATTGCATGTGTGTTATTTTCACAATCCACCTATGGATCCACCAGTGTCATTGCATGTGTGCTCTTTTTACTAACAACAACCAGAGTCATTGCATGTGTGTTCTCTTTAGAGACCACACATGGATCCACCAGTGTCATTGCATGTGTGTTCTTTTTACTAACAACAACCAGAGTCATTGAAATGTATGTTGTTTTCACATACCACATATGGATCCACCAGTGTCATTGCATGTGTGCACTTTTTACTAACAACAACTAGAGTCATTGGATGTGTGTTCTCTTCAGAGACCACACATGGATCCACCAGTGTCATTGCATGTGTGTTTTTTTTACTAACAACAACCATAGTCATTGCATGTGTGTTATTTTCACATATCACATATGGATCCATAAGTGTCATTGCATGTGTGTTCTTGTTACTAACAACAACTGGAGTCATTTCATGTATGTTCTTTACACATACCACATATGGATCTACCAGTGTCATTGAAATGTGTGTTCTCTTCAGAGACCACACATGGATCCACCAGTATCATTGCATGTGTGTTCTTTTCACAATCCACCTATGGATCCACCAGTGTCATTTCATGTGTGCTCTTTTTACTAACAACAACCAGTGTCATTGCATGTGTGTTCTCTTTAGAGACCACATATGGATCCACCAGTGTCATTGCATGTGTGTTCTTTTTACTAACAACAACCAGAGTCATTGCATGTGTGTTCTTTTCACATACCACATATGGATCCACCAGCGTCATTGTAATGTGTGTTCTCTTTAGAGACCACACATGGATCCGCTAGTGTCATTGCATGTGTGTTCTTTTTACTAACAACAACTGGAGTCATTGCATGTGTGTTCTTTTCACATACCACATATGGATCCACCAGTGTCATTGCATGTGTGTTCTTTTCACTATCCACCTATGGATCCACCAGTGTAATTGCATGTGTGCTCTTCGTACTAACAACAACCAGAGTCATTGCATGTGTGTTCTCTTTAGAGACCACAAATGTATCCACCAGTGTCATTGCATGTGTGTTCTTTTTACTAACAACAACCAGAGTCATTGAAATGTGTGTTCTTTTCACATACCACATATGGATCCACCATTGTCATTGCATGTGTTGTCTTTTCATAATCCACCTATGGATCCACCAGTGTCATTGCATGTGTGCTCTTTTACTAACAACAACCAGAGTCATTGCATGTGTGTTCGCTTCAGAGACCACACATGGATCCACCAGTGTCATTGCATGTGTGTTCTTTTTATTAACAACAACTAGAGTCATTGAAATGTGTGTTATTTTCACATACCACATATGGATCCACCAGTGTCATTGCATGTGTGCTCTTTTTACTAACAACAACCAGAGTCATTGGATGTGTGTTCTCTTCAGAGACCACACATGGATCCACCAGTGTCATTGCATGTGTGTTATTTTTACTAACAACAACCATAGTCATTGCATGTGTGTTCTTTTCACATACCACATATGGATCCACCAGTGTCATTGCATGTGTGTTCTTTTCACTATCCACCTATGGATCCACCAGTGTAATTGCATGTGTGCTCTTCGTACTAACAACAACCAGAGTCATTGCATGTGTGTTCTCTTCAGAGACCACAAATGTATCCACCAGTGTCATTGCATGTGTTTTCTTTTTACTAACAACAACCAGAGTCATTGAAATGTGTGTTCTTTTCACATACCACATATGGATCCACCATTGTCATTGCATGTGTTGTCTTTTCATAATCCACCTATGGATCCACCAGTGTCATTGCATGTGTGCTCTTTTTACTAACAACAACCAGAGTCATTGCATGTGTGTTCGCTTCAGAGACCACACATGGATCCACCAGTGTCATTGCATGTGTGTTCTTTTTATTAACAACAACCAGAGTCATTGAAATGTGTGTTATTTTCACATACCACATATGGATCCACCAGTGTCATTGCATGTGTGCTCTTTTTACTAACATCAACCAGAGTCATTGGATGTGTGTTCTCTTCAGAGACCACACATGGATCCACCAGTGTCATTGCATGTGTGTTATTTTTACTAACAACAACTAGAGTCATTGCATGTGTGTTCTTTTCACATACCACATATGAATCCACCAGTGTCAATGCATGTGTGTTCTTTTCACAATCAACCTATGGATCCACCAGTGTCATTGCATGTGTACTCTTCTTACTAACAACAACCAGAGTCATTGCATGTGTGTTCTCTTCAGAGACCACACATGGATCCACCAGTGTCATTGCATGTGTGTTCTTTTTACTAACAACAACAAGAGTCATTGAAATGTATGTTGTTTTCACATACCACATATGGATCCACCAGTGTCATTGCATGTGTGCTCTTTTTACTACCAACAACCAGAGTCATTGCATGTGTGTTCTGTTCAGAGACCACATATGGATCCACCAGTGTCATTGCATGTGTGTTATTTTTACTAACAACAACCAGAGTCATTGCATGTGTGTTCTTTTCACATACCACATATGGATCCACCAGCGTCATTGTAATGTGTGTTCTCTTTAGAGACCACACATGGATCCGCTAGTGTCATTGCATGTGTGTTCTTTTTACTAACAACAACTGGAGTCATTGCATGTGTGTTCTTTTCACATACCACATATGGATCCACCAGTGTCATTGCATGTGTGTTCTTTTCACTATCCACCTATGGATCCACCAGTGTAATTGCATGTGTGCTCTTCGTACTAACAACAACCAGAGTCATTGCATGTGTGTTCTCTTTAGAGACCACAAATGTATCCACCAGTGTCATTGCATGTGTGTTCTTTTTACTAACAACAACCAGAGTCATTGAAATGTGTGTTCTTTTCACATACCACATATGGATCCACCATTGTCATTGCATGTGTTGTCTTTTCATAATCCACCTATGGATCCACCAGTGTCATTGCATGTGTGCTCTTTTTACTAACAACAACCAGAGTCATTGCATGTGTGTTCGCTTCAGAGACCACACATGGATCCACCAGTGTCATTGCATGTGTGTTCTTTTTATTAACAACAACCAGAGTCATTGAAATGTGTGTTATTTTCACATACCACATATGGATCCACCAGTGTCATTGCATGTGTGCTCTTTTTACTAACAACAACCAGAGTCATTGGATGTGTGTTCTCTTTAGAGACCACACATGGATCCACCAGTGTCATTGCATGTGTGTTATTTTTACTAACAACAACCATAGTCATTGCATGTGTGTTCTTTTCACATACCACATATGGATCCACCAGTGTCATTGCATGTGTGTTCTTTTCACTATCCACCTATGGATCCACCAGTGTAATTGCATGTGTGCTCTTCGTACTAACAACAACCAGAGTCATTGCATGTGTGTTCTCTTCAGAGACCACAAATGTATCCACCAGTGTCATTGCATGTGTTTTCTTTTTACTAACAACAACCAGAGTCATTGAAACGTGTGTTCTTTTCACATACCACATATGGATCCACCATTGTCATTGCATGTGTTGTCTTTTCATAATCCACCTATGGATCCACCAGTGTCATTGCATGTGTGCTCTTTTTACTAACAACAACCAGAGTCATTGCATGTGTGTTCGCTTCAGAGACCACACATGGATCCACCAGTGTCATTGCATGTGTGTTCTTTTTATTAACAACAACCAGAGTCATTGAAATGTGTGTTATTTTCACATACCACATATGGATCCACCAGTGTCATTGCATGTGTGCTCTTTTTACTAACAACAACCAGAGTCATTGGATGTGTGTTCTCTTCAGAGACCACACATGGATCCACCAGTATCATTGCATGTGTGTTATTTTTACTAACAACAACCATAGTCATTGCATGTGTGTTCTTTTCACATACCACATATGGATCCACCAGTGTCATTGCATGTGTGTTCTTGTTACTAACAACAACTGGAGTCATTACATGTGTGTTCTTTTCACATACCACATATGGATCCACCAGTGTCATTAAACTGTGTGTTCTCTTGAGACCACACATGGATCCACCAAGATCATTGCATGTGTGTTCTTTTCACAATCCACCTATGGATCCACCAGGGTCATTGCAAGTGTGCTCTTCTTACTAACAACAACCAGAGTCATTGCATGTGTGTTCTCTTCAGAGACCACACATGGATCCACCAGTGTCATTGCATGTGTGTTCTTTTTACTAACAACAACCAGAGTCATTGAAATGTATGTTTTTTCACATACCACATATGGATCAACTAGTGCCATTGCATGTGTGCTCTTGTCACAATCCACCTATGGATCCACCAGTGTCATTTCATGTGTGCTCTTTTTACTAACAACAACCAGTGTCATTGCATGTGTGTTCTCTTTAGAGACCACACATGGATCCACCAGTGTCATTGCATGTGTGTTCTTTTTACTAACAACAACCAGAGTCATTGCATGTGTGTTCTTTTCACATACCACATATGGATCCACCAACGTCATTGTAATGTGTGTTCTCTTTAGAGACCACACATGGATCCGCTAGTGTCATTGCATGTGTGTTCTTTTTACTAACAACAACTGGAGTCATTGCATGTGTGTTCTTTTCACATACCACATATGGATCCACCAGTGTCATTGCATGTGTGTTCTTTTCACTATCCACCTATGGATCCACCAGTGTAATTGCATGTGTGCTCTTCGTACTAACAACAACCAGAGTCATTGCATGTGTGTTCTCTTCAGAGACCACACATGGATCCACCAGTGTCATTGCATGTGTGTTCTTTTTAGTAACAACAACCAGTGATTGAAATGTGTGTTCTCTTCAGAGACCACAGATGGATCCACCAGTGTCATCGCATGTGTGTTGTTTTTACTAACAACAACCCGAGTTGTTGCATGTGTGTTAATTTCACATACCACATATGGATCCACCAGTGTCATTGCATGTGTGTTCTTTTTACTAACAACAACTTGAGTCATTTCATGTGTTTTCTTTTCACATGCCACATATGGATCCACCAGTGTCATTGAAATGTGTGTTCTCTTTAGAGACCACACATGGATCCACCAGTGTCATTGCATGTG
Source organism: Avena insularis (assembly GCA_023614405.1). NCBI lineage: Eukaryota > Viridiplantae > Streptophyta > Magnoliopsida > Poales > Poaceae > Avena > Avena insularis. The sequence continues at coordinate 276,578,466 of CM042684.1, read as the reverse complement.
TGTTCTTTTAACTAACAACAACTGGAGTCATTGCATGTGTGTTCTTTTCACATACCACATAAGGATCCACCAGTGTCATTGCATGTGTGTTATTTTCACAATCCACCTATGGATCCACCAGTGTCATTGCATGTGTGCTCTTTTTACTAACAACAACCAGAGTCATTGCATGTGTGTTCTCTTCAGAGACCACACATGGATCCACCAGTGTCATTGCATGTGTGTTCTTTTTACTACCAACAACCAGCGTCATTGGAATGTGTGTTCGTTTCACATACCACATATGGATCCACCATTGTCATTGCATGTGTTGTCTTTTCATAATCCACCTATGGATCCACCAGTGTCATTGCATGTGTGCTCTTTTTACTAACAACAACCAGAGTCATTGCATGCGTGTTCTCTTCAGAGACCACACATGGATCCACCAGTGTCATTGCATGTGTGTTCTTTTTATTAACAACAACCAGAGTCATTGAAATGTGTGTTATTTTGACATACCACATATGGATCCGCTAGTGTCATTGCATGTGTTCTCTTTTTACTAACAACAACTAGAGTCATTGCATGTGTGTTCTCTTCAGAGACCACACATGGATCCACCAGTGTCATTGCATGTGTGTTCTTTTTACTAACAACAACCATAGTCATTGCATGTGTGTTATTTTCACATACCACATATGGATCCATAAGTGTCATTGCATGTGTGTTCTTGTTACTAACAACAACTGGAGTCATTTCATGTATGTTCTTTTCACATACCACATATGGATCTACCAGTGTCATTGAAATGTGTGTTCTCTTCAGAGACCACACATGGATCCACCAGTATCATTGCATGTGTGTTCTTTTCACAATCCACCTATGGATCCACCAGTGTCATTGCATGTGTGCTCTTCTTACTAACAACAACCAGAGTCATTGCATGTGTGTTTTCTTCAGAGACCACACATGGATCCACCAGTGTCATTGCATGTGTGTTCTTTTTACTAACAACAACCAGAGTCATTGAAATGTATGTTGTTTTCACATACCACATATGGATCCACTAGTGCCATTGCATGTGTGCTCTTGTCACAATCCACCTATGGATCCACCTGTGTCATTTCATGTGTGCTCTTTTTACTAACAACAACCAGTGTCATTGCATGTGTGTTCTCTTTAGAGACCACACATGGATCCACCAGTGTCATTGCATGTGTGTTCTTTTTACTAACAACAACCAGAGTCATTGCATGTGTGTTCTTTTCACATACCACATATGGATCCACCAGCGTCATTGTAATGTGTGTTCTCTTTAGAGACCACACATGGATCCGCTAGTGTCAACGCATGTGTGTTCTTTTTACTAACAACAACTGGAGTCATTGCATGTGTGTTCTTTTCACATACCACATATGGATCCACCAGTGTCATTGCATGTGTGTTCTTTTCACTATCCACCTATGGATCCACCAGTGTAATTGCATGTGTGCTCTTCGTACTAACAACAACCAGAGTCATTGCATGTGTGTTCTCTTCAGAGACCACAAATGTATCCACCAGTGTCATTGCATGTGTGTTCTTTTTACTAACAACAACCAGAGTCATTGAAATGTGTGTTCTTTTCACATACCACATATGGATCCACCATTGTGATTGCATGTGTTGTCTTTTCATAATCCACCTATGGATCCACCAGTGTCATTGCATGTGTGCTCTTTTTACTAACAACAACCAGAGTCATTGCATGTGTGTTCGCTTCAGAGACCACACATGGATCCACCAGTGTCATTGCATGTGTGTTCTTTTTATTAACAACAACCAGAGTCATTGAAATGTGTGTTATTTTCACATACCACATATGGATCCACCAGTGTCATTGCATGTGTGCTCTTTTTACTAACAACAACCAGAGTCATTGGATGTGTGTTCTCTTCAGAGACCACACATGGATCCACCAGTGTCATTGCATGTGTGTTATTTTTACTAACAACAATCATAGTCATTGCATGTGTGGTATTTTCACATACCACATATGGATCCACCAGTGTCATTGCATGTGTGTTCTTGTTACTAACAACAACTGGAGTCATTTCATGTATGTTCTTTTCACATACCACATATGGATCTACCAGTGTCATTGAAATGTGTGTTCTCTTCAGAGACCACACATGGATCCACCAGTATCATTGCATGTGTGTTCTTTTCACAATCCACCTATGGATCCACCAGTGTCATTGCATGTGTGCTCTTCTTACTAACAACAACCAGAGTCATTGCATGTGTGTTCTCTTCAGAGACCACACATGGATCCACCAGTGTCATTGCATGTGTGTTCTTTTTACTAACAACAACTAGAGTCATTGAAATGTATGTTTTTTCACATACCACATATGGATCAACTAGTGCCATTGCATGTGTGCTCTTGTCACAATCCACCTATGGATCCACCAGTGTCATTTCATGTGTGCTCTTTTTACTAACAACAACCAAAGGTCATTGTGTGTTCTCTTTAGATACCACATATGGATCCACCAGTGTCATTGCATGTGTGTTCTTTTTACTAACAACAACCATAGTCATTGCATGTGTGTTCTTTTCACATACCACATATGGATCCACCAGCGTCATTGTAATGTGTGTTCTCTTTAGAGACCACACATGGATCCGCTAGTGTCATTGCATGTGTGTTCTTTTTACTAACAACAACTGGAGTCATTGCATGTGTGTTCTTTTCACATACCACATATGGATCCACCAGTGTCATTGCATGTGTGTTCTTTTCACTATCCACCTATGGATCCACCAGTGTAATTGCATGTGTGCTCTTCGTACTAACAACAACCAGAGTCATTGCATGTGTGTTCTCTTCAGAGACCACAAATGTATCCACCAGTGTCATTGCATGTGTGTTCTTTTTACTAACAACAACCAGAGTCATTGAAATGTGTGTTCTTTTCACATACCACATATGGATCCACCATTGTCATTGCATGTGTTGTCTTTTCATAATCCACCTATGGATCCACCAGTGTCATTGCATGTGTGCTCTTTTTACTAACAACAACAAGAGTCATTGCATGTGTGTTCGCTTCAGAGACCACACATGGATCCACCAGTGTCATTGCATGTGTGTTCTTTTTATTAACAACAACCAGAGTCATTGAAATGTGTGTTATTTTCACATACCACATATGGATCCACCAGTGTCATTGCATGTGTGCTCTTTTTACTAATAACAACCAGAGTCATTGGATGTGTGTTCTCTTCAGAGACCACACATGGATCACCAGTGTCATTGCATGTATGTTATTTTTACTAACAACAATCATAGTCATTGCATGTGTGTTATTTTCACATACCACATATGGATCCACCAGTGTCATTGCATGTGTGTTCTTGTTACTAACAACAACTGGAGTCATTTCATGTATGTTCTTTTCACATACCACATATGGATCTACCAGTGTCATTGAAATGTGTGTTCTCTTCAGAGACCACACATGGATCCACCAGTATCATTGCATGTGTGTTCTTTTCACAATCCACCTATGGATCCACCAGTGTCATTGCATGTGTGCTCTTCTTACTAACAACAACCAGAGTCATTGCATGTGTGTTCTCTTCAGAGACCACACATGGATCCACCAGTGTCATTGCATGTGTGTTCTTTTTACTAACAACAACCAGAGTCATTGAAATGTATGTTTTTTCACATACCACATATGGATCAACTAGTGCCATTGCATGTGTGCTCTTGTCACAATCCACCTATGGATCCACCAGTGTCATTTCATGTGTGCTCTTTTTACTAACAACAACCAGTGTCATTGCATGTGTGTTCTCTTTAGAGACCACACATGGATCCACCAGTGTCATTGCATGTGTGTTCTTTTTACTAACAACAACCAGAGTCATTGCATGTGTGTTCTTTTCACATACCACATATGGATCCACCAGCGTCATTGTAATGTGTGTTCTCTTTAGAGACCACACATGGATCCGCTAGTGTCATTGCATGTGTGTTCTTTTTACTAACAACAACTGGAGTCATTGCATGTGTGTTCTTTTCACATACCACATATGGATCCACCAGTGTCATTGCATGTGTGTTCTTTTCACTATCCACCTATGGATCCACCAGTGTAATTGCATGTGTGCTCTTCGTACTAACAACAACCAGAGTCATTGCATGTGTGTTCTCTTCAGAGACCACAAATGTATCCACCAGTGTCATTGCATGTGTGTTCTTTTTACTAACAACAACCAGAGTCATTGAAATGTGTGTTCTTTTCACATACCACATATGGATCCACCATTGTCATTGCATGTGTTGTCTTTTCATAATCCACCTATGGATCCACCAGTGTCATTGCATGTGTGCTCTTTTACTAACAACAACCAGAGTCATTGCATGTGTAATTTAGAGACCACACATGGATCCACATGTCATTGCATGTGTGTTCTTTTTATTAACAACAACCAGAGTCATTGAAATGTGTGTTATTTTCACATACCACATATGGATCCACCAGTGTCATTGCATGTGTGCTCTTTTTACTAACAACAACCGAGTCATTGGATGTGTGTTCTCTTTAGAGACCACATGGATCCACCAGTGTCATTGCATGTGTGTTCTTTTTACTAACAACAACCATAGTCATTGCATGTGTGTTATTTTCACATACCACATATGGATCCACCAGTGTCATTGCATGTGTGTTCTTGTTACTAACAACAATCGAGTCATTTCATGTATGTTCTTTTCACATACCACATATGGATCTACAGTGTCATTGAAATGTGTGTTCTCTTGAGACCACACATGGATCCACCAGTATCATTTGCATGTGTGTTCTTTTCACAATCCACCTATGGATCCACAGTGTCATTGCATGTGTGCTCTTTTTACTAACAACAACCAGAGTCATTGCATGTGTGTTCTCTTCAGAGACCACACATGGATCCACCTGGGTTATTGCATGTGTGTTCTTTTACTAACAACAACGAGTCATTGAAATGTATGTTTTTCACATACCACATATGGATCAACTAGTGCCATTGCATGTGTGCTCTTGTCACAATCCACCTATGGATCCACCAGTGTCATTTCATGTGTGCTCTTTTTACTAACAACAACCAGTGTCATTGCATGTGTGTTCTCTTTAGAGACCACACATGGATCCACCCCTGTCAGTGCATGTGTGTTCTTTTGACTAACAACAACCAGAGTCATTGCATGTGTGTTCTTTTCACATACCACATATGGATCCACCAACGTCACTGTAATGTGTGTTCTCTTTAGAGACCACACATGGATCCGCTTAGTGTCATTGCATGTGTGTTCTTTTACTAACAACAACTGAGTCATTGCATGTGTGTTCTTTCACATACCACATATGGATCCACCAGTGTCATTGCATGTGTGTTCTTTTCACTATCCCCCTATGGATCCACCAGGGTAATTGCATGTGTGCTATTCGGACTAACAACAACCAGAGTCATTGCATGTGTGTTCTCTTCAGAGACCACACATGGATCCACAAGTGTCATTGCATGTGTGTTCTTTTTAGTAACAACAACAAGTGATTGAAATGTGTGTTCTCTTGAGACCATGATGGATCCACCAGTGTCATCGCATGTGTGTTGTTTTTACTAACAACAACCCGAGTTGTTGCATGTGTGTTAATTTCACATACCACATATGGATCCACCAGTGTCATTGCATGTGTGTTCTTTTTACTAACAACAACTTGAGTTATTTCATGTGTTTTCTTTTCACATGCCACATATGGATCCACCAGTGTCATTGAAATGTGTGTTCTCTTTAGAGACCACACATGGATCCACCAGTGTCATTGCATGTGTGTTCTTTTAACTAACAACAACTGGAGTCATTGCATGTGTGTTCTTTTCACATACCACATAAGGATCCACCAGTGTCATTGCATGTGTGTTATTTTCACAATCCACCTATGGATCCACCAGTGTCATTGCATGTGTGCTCTTTTTACTAACAACAACCAGAGTCATTGCATGTGTGTTCTCTTCAGAGACCACACATGGATCCACCAGTGTCATTGCATGTGTGTTCTTTTTACTACCAACAACCAGCGTCATTGGAATGTGTGTTCGTTTCACATACCACATATGGATCCACCATTGTCATTGCATGTGTTGTCTTTTCATAATCCACCTATGGATCCACCAGTGTCATTGCATGTGTGCTCTTTTTACTAACAACAACCAGAGTCATTGCATGCGTGTTCTCTTCAGAGACCACACATGGATCCACCAGTGTCATTGCATGTGTGTTCTTTTTATTAACAACAACCAGAGTCATTGAAATGTGTGTTATTTTCACATACCACATATGGATCCGCTAGTGTCATTGCATGTGTGCTCTTTTTACTAACAACAACTAGAGTCATTGCATGTGTGTTCTCTTCAGAGACCACACATGGATCCACCAGTGTCATTGCATGTGTGTTCTTTTTACTAACAACAACCAGAGTCATTGCATGTGTGTTATTTTCACATACCACATATGGATCCACCAGTGTCATTGCATGTGTGTTCTTGTTACTAACAACAACTGGAATCATTTCATGTATGTTCTTTTCACATACCACATATGGATCTACCAGTGCCATTGAAATGTGTGTTCTCTTCAGAGACCACACATGGATCCACCAGTATCATTGCATGTGTGTTCTTTTCACATACCACATAAGGATCCACCACTGTCATTGCATGTGTGATCTTATTACTAACAACAACCAGAGAGTCATTGCATGTGTGTTCTTTTCACATACCACATAAGGATCCACCAGTATCATTGCATGTGTGTTCTTTTCACAATCCACCTATGGATCCACCAGTGTCATTGCATGTGTGCTCTTCTTACTAACAACAACAAGAGTCATTGCATGTGTGTTCTCTTCAGAGACCACACATGGATCCACCAGTGTCATTGCATGTGTGTTCTTTTTACTAACAACAACCAGAGTCATTGAAATGTATGTTGTTTTCACATACCACATATGGATCCACCAGTGTCATTGCATGTGTGCTCTTTTTACTAACAACAACCAGAGTCATTGGATGTGTGTTCTCTTCAGAGACCACACATGGATCCACCAGTGTCATTGCATGTGTGTTCTTTTTACTAACAACAACCATAGTCATTGCATGTGTGTTATTTTCACATACCACATATGGATCCACCAGTGTCATTGCATGTGTGTTCTTGTTACTAACAACAACTGGAGTCATTTCATGTATGTTCTTTTCACATACCACATATGGATCTACCAGTGCCATTGAAATGTGTGTTCTCTTCGGAGACCACACATGGATCCACCAGTATCATTGCATGTGTGTTCTTTTCACAATCCACCTATGGATCCACCAGTGTCATTGCATGTGTGTTCTTTTTACTAACAACAACCAGAGTCATTGAAATGTATGTTGTTTTCACATACCACATATGGATCCACTAGTGCCATTGCATGTGTGCTCTTGTCACAATCCACCTATGGATCCACTAGTGTCATTTCATGTGTGCTCTTTTACTAACAACAACCAGTGTCATTGCATGTGTGTTCTCTTTAGAGACCACACATGGATCCACCAGTGTCATTGCATGTGTGTTCTTTTTACTAACAACAACCAGAGTCAATGCATGTGTGTTCTTTTCACATAGCACATATGGATCCACCAACGTCATTGTAATGTGTGTTCTCTTTAGAGACCACACATGGATCCGCTAGTGTCATTGCATGTGTGTTCTTTTTACTAACAACAACTGGAGTCATTGCATGTGTGTTCTTTTCACATACCACATATGGATCCACCAGTGTCATTGCATGTGTGTTCTTTTCACTATCCACCTATGGATACACCAGTGTAATTGCATGTGTGCTCTTCGTACTAACAACAACCAGAGTCATTGCATGTGTGTTCTCTTCAGAGACCACACATGGATCCACCAGTGTCATTGCATGTGTGTTCTTTTTAGTAACAACAACCAGTGATTGAAATGTTTGTTCTCTTCAGAGACCACAGATGGATCCACCAGTGTCATCGCATGTTTGTTGTTTTTACTAACAACAACCCGAGTCGTTGCATGTGTGTTAATTTCACATACCACATATGGATCCACCAGTGTCATTGCATGTGTGTTCTTTTTACTAACAACAACTGGGGTCATTTCATGTGTGTTCTTTTCACATACCACATATGGATCCACCAGTGTCATTAAAATGTGTGTTGTCTTCAGAGACCACACATGGATCCACCTGTGTCATTGAAATGTGTGTTCTCTTTAGAGACCACACATGGATCCACCAGTGTCATTGCATGTGTGTTATTTTTACTAACAACAACTGGAGTCATTGCATGTGTGTTCTTTTCACATACCACATATGGATCCACCAGTGTCATTGCATGTGTGTTATTTTCACAATCCACCTATGGATGCACCAGTGTCATTGCATGTGTGCTCTTTTTACTAACAACAACCAGAGTCATTGCATGTGTGTTCTCTTCAGAGACCACACATGGATCCACCAGTGTCATTGCATGTGTGTTCTTTTTACTAACAACAACCAGAGTCATTGAAATGTGTGTTCTTTTCACATACCACATATGGATCCACCATTGTCATTGCATGTGTTGTCTTTTCATAATCCACCTATGGATCCACCAGTGTCATTGCATGTGTGCTCTTTTTACTAACAAGAACCAGAGTCATTGCATGTGTGTTCTCTTCAGAGACCACACATGGATCCACCAGTGTCATTGCATGTGTGTTCTTTTTATTAACAACAACCAGAGTCATTGAAATGTATGTTATTTTCACATACCACATATGGATCCACCAGTGTCATTGCATGTGTGCTCTTTTTACTAACAACAACCAGAGTCATTGCATGGGTGTTCTCTTCATAGACCACACATGGATCCAGCAGTGTCATTGCATGTGTGTTCTTTTTACTAACAACAACCAGAGTCATTGAAATGTGTGTTGTTTTCACATACCACATATGGATCCACCAGTGTCATTGCATGTGTGCTCTTTTTACTACCAACAACCAGAGTCATTGCATGTGTGTTCTGTTCAGAGACCACACATGGATCCACCAGTGTCATTGCATGTGTGTTCTTTTTACTAACAACAACTAGAGTCATTGAAATGTGTGTTCTCTTCAGATACCACACATGGATCCACCAGTGTCATTGCCTGTGTTTTTTTACTAACAACAACCAGAGTGATTGCATGTGTGTTATTTTCACATACCACATATGGATCCAACAGTGTCATTGCATGTGTGTTCTTGGTACTAACAACAACTGGAGTCATTTCATGTGTGTTCTTTTGACATACCACATATGAATCCACCAGTGTCATTGAAATGTGTGTTCTCTTCAGAGACCACACATGGATCCACTAGTGTCATTGAAATGTGAGACTTTTTCAGAGACACATGGATCCACCAAAGGTCATTGCATGTGTGTTTTTTTACTAACAACAACTGGAGTCATTGCATGTGTGTTCTTTTCACATAACACATATGGATCCACTAGTGCCATTGCATGTGTGCTCTTGTCACAATCCACCTATGATTCCACCAGTGTCATTTCATGTGTGCTCTTTTTACTAACAACAACCAGTGTTATTGCATGTGTGTTCTCTTTAGAGACCACACATGGATCCACCAGTGTCATTGCATGTGTGTTCTTTTTAATAACAACAACTGGAGTCATTGCATGTGTGTTCTTTTCACATACCACATATGGATCCACCAGCGTCATTGTAATGTGTGTTCTCTTTAGAGACCACACATGGATCCGCTAGTGTCATTGCATGTGTGTTCTTTTTACAAACAACAACTGGAGTCATTGCATGTGTGTTCTTTTCACATACCACATATGGATCCACCAGTGTCATTGCATGTGTGTTCTTTTCACTATCCACCTATGGATCCACCAGTGTAATTGCATGTGTGCTCTTCGTACTAACAACAACCAGAGTCATTGCATGTGTGTTCTCTTCAGAGACCACACATGGATCCACCAGTGTCATTGCATGTGTGTTCTTTTTAGTAACAACAACCAGTGATTGAAATGTGTGTTCTATTCAGAGACCACAGATGGATCCACCAGTGTCATTGCATGTGTGTTCTTTTTACTAACAACAACCAGAGTCGTTGCATTTGTGTTAATTTCACATACCACATATGGATCCACCAGTGTCATTGCATGTGTGTTCTTTTTACTAACAACAACTGGGGTCATTTGATGTGTGTTCTTTTCACATACCACATATGGATCCACCAGTGTCATTAAAATGTGTGTTGTCTTCAGAGATCACACATGGATCCACCAGTGTCATTGAAATATGTGTTCTCTTTAGAGACCACACATCGATCCACCAGTGTCATTGCATGTGTGTTATTTTTACTAACAACAACTGAGTCATTGCATGTGTTCTTTTCACATACCACATATGGATCCACCAGTGTCATTGCATGTGTGTTATTTTCACAATCCACCTATGGATCCACCAGTGTCATTGCATGTGTGCTCTTTTTACTAACAACAACCAGAGTCATTGCATGTGTGTTCTCTTCAGAGACCACACATGGATCCACCACTGTCATTGCATGTGTGTTCTTTTTACTAACAACAACCAGAGTCATTGAAATGTGTGTTATTTTCACATGCCACATATGGATCCACCATTGTCATTGCATGTGTTGTCTTTTCATAATCCACCTATGGATCCACCAGTGTCATTGCATGTGTGCTCTTTTTACTAACAAGAACCAGAGTCATTGCATGTGTGTTCTCTTCAGAGACCACACATGGATCCACCAGTGTCATTGCATGTGTGTTCTTTTTATTAACAACAACCAGAGTCATTGAAATGTGTGTTATTTTCACATACCACATATGGATCCACCAGTGTCATTGCATGTGTGCTCTTTTTACTAACAACAACCAGAGTCATTGCATGTGTGTTCTCTTCAGAGACCACACATGGATCCAGCAGTGTCATTGCATGTGTGTTCTTTTTACTAACAACAACCATAGTCATTGCATGTGTGTTATTTTCACATACCACATATGGATCCACCAGTGTCATTGCATGTGTGCTCTTTTACTACCAACAACCAGAGTCATTGCATGTGTGTTTTTTCAGAGACCACACATGGATCCACCAAATGTCATTGCATGTGTGTTCTTTTACTAACAACAACTAGAGTCATTGAAATGTGTTCTCTTCATACCACATGGATCCACCAAATGTCATTGCACGTGTGTTTTTTTACTAACAACAACCAGAGTGATTGCATGTGTGTTATTTTCACATACCACATATGGATCCAACAGTGTCATTGCATGTGTGTTCTTGGTACTAACAACAACTGAGTCATTTCATGTGTTCTTTTGACATACCACACATGAATCCACTAGTGTCATTGAAATGTGTGTTCTCTTCAGAGACCACATGGATCCACCAGTGTCATGTCATGTGTTCTTTTTAGTAAAACAACTGAGTCATTGCATGTGTTCTTTTCACATAACACATATGGATCCACTAGTGCCATTGCATGTGTGCTCTTGTCACAATCCACCTATGGATCCACAGTGTCATTTCATGTGTGCTCTTTTACTAACAACAACGTGTTATTGCATGTGTGTTCTCTTAGAGACCACACATGGATCCACCAGATGTCATTGCATGTGTTCTTTTAATAACAACAACTGAGTCATTGCATGTGTGTTCTTTTCACATACCACATATGGATCCACAGCGTCATTGTAATGTGTGTTCTTTAGAGACCACACATGGATCCGCTTAGTGTCATTGCATGTGTGTTCTTTTACAAACAACAACTGAGTCATTGCATGTGTGTTCTTTTCACATACCACATATGGATCCACCAGTGTCATTGCATGTGTGTTCTTTCACTATCCACCTATGGATCCACCAAAGGTAATTGCATGTGTGCTCTTTTTACTAACAACATCCAGAGTCATTGCATGTGCGTTCTCTTCAGACACCACACATGGATCCACCAGTGTCATTGCATGTGTGTTCTTTTCACTAACAATAACCAGTGATTGAAATGTGTGTTCTCTTCAGAGACCATACATGGATCCACGAGTGTCATTGCATGTGTGTTCTTTTTACTAACAACAACCAGAGTCATTGCATGTGTGTTATTTTCACATACCACATATGGATCCACCAGTGTCATTGCATGTGTGTTATTTTTACTAACAACAACAGGGGTCAAGTGATGTGTGTTATTTTAACATACCACATATTGATACAACAGTATCATTAAAATGTGTGTTGTCTTGAGATCATCACACATGGATCCACCAAAGTGTCATTGAAATGTGTGTTCTCTTTAGAGACCACACATCGATCCACCATGTCATTGCATGTGTGTTATTTTTACTAACAACAACTGGAGTCATTGCATGTGTGTTCTTTTCACATACCACATATGGATCCACCAGTGTCATTGCATGTGTGTTATTTTCACAATCCACCTATGGATCCACCAGTGTCATTGCATGTGTGCTCTTTTTACTAACAACAACCATAGTCGTTGAATGTGTGTTATTTTCACATACCACACATGGATCCACTTGTCATTGCATGTGTGTTCTTTTACTAACAACAACGAGTCATTGTAATGTGTGTTCTTTTCACATTCCACATATGGATCCACCATTGTCATTGCATGTGTTGTCTTTTCATAATCCACCTATGGATCCACCAGTGTCATTGCATGTGTGCTCTTTTTACTAACAACAACCAGAGTCATTGCATGTGTGTTCGCTTCAGAGACCACACATGGATCCACCAGTGTCATTGCATGTGTTTATAACAACAACCAGAATCATTGAAATGTGTGTTATTTTCACATACCACATATGGATCCACCAGTGTCATTGCATGTGGGCTCTTTTTACTAACAACAACACCAGTCAGTGGATGTGTGTTATCTTCAGAGACCACACATGGATCCACCATGTCATTGCATGTTTGTTCATTTTACTATCAACAACCATAGTCATTGCATGTGTGTTATTTTCACATACCACATATGGATCCACCAGTGTCATTGCATGTGTGCTCTTTTTACTACCAACAACCAGAGTCATTGCATGTGTGTTCTGTTCATAGACCACACATGGATCCACCAGTGTCATTGCATGTGTGTTCTTTTTACTAACAACAACTAGAGTCATTGAAATGTGTGTTCTCTTCAGATACCACACATGGATCCACCAGTGTCATTGCCTGTGTTTTTTTACTAACAACAACCAGAGTGATTGCATGTGTGTTATTTTCACATACCACATATGGATCCAACAGTGTCATTGCATGTGTGTTCTTGGTACTAACAACAACTGGAGTCATTTCATGTGTGTTCTTTTGACATACAACATATGAATCCACCAGTGTCATTGAAATGTGTGTTCTCTTCAGAGACCACACATGGATCCACTAGTGTCATTGAAATGTGTGTTCTCTTCAGAGACCACACATGGATCCACCAGTGTCATTGCATGTGTGTTCTTTTTAGTAAAAACAACTGGAGTCATTGCATGTGTGTTCTTTTCACATAACACATATGGATCCACTAGTGCCATTGCATGTGTGCTCTTGTCACAATCCACCTATGGATCCACCAGTGTCATTTCATGTGTGCTCTTTTTACTAACAACAACCAGTGTCATTGCATGTGTGTTCTCTTTAGAGACCACACATGGATCCACCAGTGTCATTGCATGTGTGTTCTTTTTAATAACAACAACTGGAGTCATTGCATGTGTGTTCTTTTCACATACCACATATGGATCCACCAGCGTCATTGTAATGTGTGTTCTCTTTAGAGACCACACATGGATCCGCTAGTGTCATTGCATGTGTGTTCTTTTTACAAACAACAACTGGAGTCATTGCATGTGTGTTCTTTTCACATACCACATATGGATCCACCAGTGTCATTGCATGTGTGTTCTTTTCACTATCCACCTATGGATCCACCAGTGTAATTGCATGTGTGCTCTTCGTACTAACAACAACCAGAGTCATTGCATGTGTGTTCTCTTCAGAGACCACACATGGATCCACCAGTGTCATTGCATGTGTGTTCTTTTTAGTAACAACAACCAGTGATTGAAATGTGTGTTCTCTTCAGAGACCACAGATGGATCCACCAGTGTCATTGCATGTGTGTTCTTTTTACTAACAACAACCAGAGTCGTTGCATTTGTGTTAATTTCACATACCACATATGGATCCACCAGTGTCATTGCATGTGTGTTCTTTTTACTAACAACAACTGGGGTCATTTGATGTGTGTTCTTTTCACATACCACATATGGATCCACCAGTGTCATTAAAATGTGTGTTGTCTTCAGAGATCACACATGGATCCACCAGTGTCATTGAAATGTGTGTTCTCTTTAGAGACCACACATCGATCCACCAGTGTCATTGCATGTGTGTTATTTTTACTAACAACAACTGGAGTCATTGCATGTGTGTTCTTTTCACATACCACATATGGATCCACCAGTGTCATTGCATGTGTGTTATTTTCACAATCCACCTATGGATCCACCAGTGTCATTGCATGTGTGCTCTTTTTACTAACAACAACCAGAGTCATTGCATGTGTGTTCTCTTCAGAGACCACACATGGATCCACCACTGTCATTGCATGTGTGTTCTTTTTACTAACAACAACCAGAGTCATTGAAATGTGTGTTCTTTTCACATGCCACATATGGATCCACCATTGTCATTGCATGTGTTGTCTTTTCATAATCCACCTATGGATCCACCAGTGTCATTGCATGTGTGCTCTTTTTACTAACAACAACCAGAGTCATTGCATGTGTGTTCGCTTCAGAGACCACACATGGATCCACCAGTGTCATTGCATGTGTGTTCTTTTTATTAACAACAACCAGAATCATTGAAATGTGTGTTATTTTCACATACCACATATGGATCCACCAGTGTCATTGCATGTGTGCTCTTTTTACTAACAACAACCAGAGTCATTGGATGTGTGTTCTCTTCAGAGACCACACATGGATCCACCAGTGTCATTGCATGTGTGTTCTTTTTACTAACAACAACCATAGTCATTGCATGTGTGTTATTTTCACATACCACATATGGATCCACCAGTGTCATTGCATGTGTGCTCTTTTTACTACCAACAACCAGAGTCATTGCATGTGTGTTCTGTTCATAGACCACACATGGATCCACCAGTGTCATTGCATGTGTGTTCTTTTTACTAACAACAACTAGAGTCATTGAAATGTGTGTTCTCTTCAGATACCACACATGGATCCACCAGTGTCATTGCCTGTGTTTTTTTACTAACAACAACCAGAGTGATTGCATGTGTGTTATTTTCACATACCACATATGGATCCAACAGTGTCATTGCATGTGTGTTCTTGGTACTAACAACAACTGGAGTCATTTCATGTGTGTTCTTTTGACATACCACATATGAATCCACCAGTGTCATTGAAATGTGTGTTCTCTTCAGAGACCACACATGGATCCACTAGTGTCATTGAAATGTGTGTTCTCTTCAGAGACCACACATGGATCCACCAGTGTCATTGCATGTGTGTTCTTTTTAGTAAAAACAACTGGAGTCATTGCATGTGTGTTCTTTTCACATAACACATATGGATCCACTAGTGCCATTGCATGTGTGCTCTTGTCACAATCCACATCTGGATCAACTTGTGTCAGTTCAGGTGTGCTATTTTACTACCAACAACCAGTGTCATTGCATGTGTGTTCTCTTTAGAGACCACACATGGATCCGCTAGTGTCATTGCATGTGTGTTCTTTTTACAAACAACAACTGGAGTCATTGCATGTGTGTTCTTTTCACATACCACATATGGATCCACCAGTGTCATTGCATGTGTGTTCTTTTTTACTAACAACAACTGGGGTCATTTGATGTGTGTTCTTTTCACATACCACATATGGATCCACCAGTGTCATTAAAATGTGTTGTCTTCAGAGATCACACATGGATCCTGATGTCATTGAAATGTGTGTTCTCTTTAGAGACCACACATCGATCCACCAAGTGTCATTGCATGTGTTATTTTACTAACAACAATGGAGTCATTGCATGTGTGTTCTTTTCACATACCACATATGGATCCACAGTGTCATTGCATGTGTGTTATTTTCACAATCCACCTATGGATCCACGGTGTCATTGCATGTGTGCTCTTTTACTAACAACAACCAGAGTCATTGCATGTGTGTTCTCTTCAGAGACCACACATGGATCCACCACTGTCATTGCATGTGTGTTCTTTTTACTAACAACAACCAGAGTCATTGAAATGTGTGTTCTTTTCACATGCCACATATGGATCCACCATTGTCATTGCATGTGTTGTCTTTTCATAATCCACCTATGGATCCACCAGTGTCATTGCATGTGTGCTCTTTTTACTAACAACAACCAGAGTCATTGCATGTGTGTTCGCTTCAGAGACCACACATGGATCCACCAGTGTCATTGCATGTGTGTTCTTTTTATTAACAACAACCAGAGTCATTGAAATGTGTGTTATTTTCACATACCACATATGGATCCACCAGTGTCATTGCATGTGTGCTCTTTTTACTAACAACAACCAGAGTCATTGCATGTGTGTTCTCTTGAAGACCACACATGGATCCTGATGTCATTGCATGTGTGTTCTTTTTACTAACAACAACCATAGTCATTGCATGTGTGTTATTTTCACATACCACATATGGATCCACCAGTGTCATTGCATGTGTGCTCTTTTTACTACCAACAACCAGAGTCATTGCATGTGTGTTCTGTTCAGAGACCACACATGGATCCACCAGTGTCATTGCATGTGTGTTCTTTTTACTAACAACAACTAGAGTCATTGAAATGTGTGTTCTTCAGATCCCACATGGATCCACCGATGTCATTGCTGTGTTTTTTACTAACAACAACAGTGATTGCATGTGTGTTATTTTCACATACCACATATGGATCCAACAGTGTCATTGCATGTGTGTTCTTGGTACTAACAACAACTGGAGTCATTTCATGTGTGTTCTTTTGACATACCACATATGAATCCACCAGTGTCATTGAAATGTGTATTCTCTTCAGAGACCACACATGGATCCACTAGTCT
This sequence comes from Avena insularis, assembly GCA_023614405.1. Classification (NCBI taxonomy): domain Eukaryota; kingdom Viridiplantae; phylum Streptophyta; class Magnoliopsida; order Poales; family Poaceae; genus Avena; species Avena insularis. Next base: position 276,561,231 of record CM042684.1, on the reverse strand, counting down.
CATTGAAATGTGTGTTCTCTTCAGAGACCACACATGGATCCACCAGTGTCATTGCATGTGTGTTCTTTTTAGTAACAACAACTGGAGTCATTGCATGTGTGTTCTTTTCACGTAACACATATGGATCCACTAGTGCCATTGCATGTGTGCTCTTGTCACAATCCACCTATGGATCCACCAGTGTCATTTCATGTGTGCTCTTTTTACTAACAATAACCAGTGTCATTGCATTTGTGTTCTCTTTAGAGACCACACATGGATCCACCAGTGTCATTGCACGTGTGTTCTTTTTAATAACAACAACTAGAGTCATTGCATGTGTGTTCTTTTCACATACCACATATGGATCCACCAGCGTCATTGTAATGTGTGTTCTCTTTCGAGACCACACATGGATCCGCTAGTGTCATTGCATGTGTGTTCTTTTTACAAACAACAACTGGAGTCATTGCATGTGTGTTCTTTTCACATACCACATATGGATCCACCAGTGTCATTGCATGTGTGTTCTTTTCACAATCCACCTATGGATCCACTAGTGTCATTGCATGTGTGTTATTTTCACATACCACATATGGATCCACCAGTGTCATTGCATGTGTGTTCTTTTTACTAACAACAACTGCAGTCATTTCATGTGTGTTCTTTTCACATACCACATATGGATCCACCAATGTCATTGAAATGTGTGTTCTCTTCAGAGACCACAAATGGATCCACCAGTGTCATTGCATGTGTGTTATTTTTACTAACAACAACTGGAGTCATTGCATGTGTGTTCTTTTCACATACCACATATGGATCCACCAGTGTCAATGCATGTGTGTTCTTTTCACAATCCACCTATGGATTCACCAGTGTCATTGCATGTGTACTCTTCTTACTAACAACAACCAGAGTCATTGCATGTGTGTTCTCTTTAGAGACCACACATGGATCCACCAGTGTCATTGCATGTGTGTTCTTTTTACTAACAACAACCAGAGTCATTGAAATGTATGTTGTTTTCACATACCACATATGGATCCACCAGTGTCATTGCATGTGTGCTCCTTTTACTAACAACAACCAGAGTCATTGCATGTGTGTTCTGTTCAGAGACCACACATGGATCCACCAGTGTCATTGCATGTGTGTTCTTTTTACTAACAACAACCAGAGTCATTGAAATGTGTGTTCTCTTGAGACCACACATGGATCCTGATGTCATTGCCTGTGTTTTTTTACTAACAACAACTAGAGTGATTGCATGTGTGTTATTTTCACATACCACATATGGATCCTACAGTGTCATTGCATGTGTGTTCTTGGTACTAACAACAACTGGAGTCATTTCATGTGTGTTCTTTTCACATACCACATATGGATCCACCAGTGTCATTGAAATGTGTGTTCTCTTCAGAGACCACACATGGATCCACTAGTGTCATTGAAATGTGTGTTCTCTTCAGAGACCACACATGGATCCACCAGTGTCATTGCATGTGTGTTCTTTTTAGTAACAACAACCGGAGTCATTGCATGTGTGTTCTTTTCACATAACACATATGGATCCACTAGTGCCATTGCATGTGTGCTCTTGTCACAATCCACCTATGGATCCACCAGTGTCATTTCATGTGTGCTCTTTTTACTAACAATAACCAGTGTCATTGCATGTGTGTTCTCTTTAGAGACCACACATGGATCCACCAGTGTCATTGCATGTGTGTTCTTTTTACTAACAACAACCAGAGTCATTGCATGTGTGTTCATTTCACATACCACATATGGATCCACCAGCGTCATTGTAATGTGTGTTCTCTTTAGAGACCACACATGGATCCGCTAGTGTCATTGCATGTGCGTTCTTTTTACTAACAACAACTTGAGTCATTGCATGTGTGTTCTTTTCACATACCACATATGGATCCACCAGTGTCATTGCATGTGTGTTCTTTTCACTATCCACCTATGGATCCACCAGTGTAATTGCATGTGTGTTCTTCTTACTAACAACAACCAGAGTCATTGCATGTGTGTTCTCTTCAGAGACCACACATGGATCCACCAGTGTCATTGCATGTGTGTTCTTTTTAGTAACAACAACCAGTCATTGAAATGTGTGTTCTCTTCAGAGACCACAGATGGATCCACCAGTGTCATTGCATGTGTGTTCTTTTTACTAACAACAACCAGAGTCGTTGCATGTGTGTTATTTTCACATACCACATATGGATCCACTAGTGTCATTGCATGTGTGTTCTTTTTACTAACAACAACTGGGGTCATTTCATGTGTGTTGTCTTCAGAGACCAGACATGGATCCACCAGTGTCATTGAAATGTGTGTTCTCTTAAGAGACCACACATGGATCCACCAGTGTTATTGCATGTGTGTTCTTTTTACTAACAACAACTGGAGTCATTGCATGTGTGTTCTTTTCACATACCACTATTGGATCCACCAGTGCAATTGCATGTGTGTTCTTTTCACAATCCACCTATGGATCCACCAGTGTCATTGCATGTGTGATCTTTTTACTAACAACAACCGGAGTCATTGCATGTGTGTTCTTTTCAGAGACCACACATGGATCCACCAGTGTCATTGCATGTGTGTTCTTTTTACTAACAACAACCAGAGTCATTGAAATGTGTGTTCTTTTCACATACCACATATGGATCCACCATTGTCATTGCATGTGTGTTCTTTTCATAATCCACCTATGGATCCACCAGTGTCATTGCATGTGTGCTCTTTTTACTAACAACAACCAGAGTTATTGCATGTGTGTTCTCTTGAAAGACCACACATGGATCCACCAGTGTCATTACATGTGTGTTCTTTTTACTAACAACAACTAGAGTGATTGAGATGTGTGTTCTATTCAGAGACCACACATGGATCCACCAGTGTCATTGCATGTGTGTTCTTTTTACTAACAACAACCAGAGTCATTGCATGTGTGTTATTTTCACATACCACATATGGATCCACCAGTGTCATTGCATGTGTGTTCTTTTTACTAACAACAACTGGAGTCATTTCCTGTGTGTTCTTTTCACATACCACATATGGATCCACCAATGTCATTGAAATGTGTGTTTTCTTAAGAGACCACAAATGGATCCACCAGTGTCATTGCATGTGTGTTATTTTTACTAACAACAACTGGAGTCATTGCATGTGTGTTCTTTTCAGATACCACATATGGATCCACTAGTATGATTGCATGTGTGTTCTTTTCATAATCCACCTATGGATGCACCAGTGTCATTGCATGTATGCTCTTTTTACTAACAATAACCAGAGTCATTGCATGTGTGTTCTATTCAGAGACCACACATGGATCCACCAGTGTCATTGCATGTGTATTCCTTTTACTAACAACAACCAGATTCATTAAAATGTGTGTTATTTTCACATACCACATATGGATCCACCAGTGTCATTGCATGTGTGTTCTTTTCACAATCCACCTATGGATCCACCAGTGTCATTGCATGTGTTCTCTTCTTAATAACAACAACCAGAGTCATTGCATCTGTGTTCTATTCAGAGACCACACATGGATCCACCAGTGTAATTGCATGTGTGTTCTTTTTACTAACAACAACCAGAGTCATTGAAATGTGTGTTGTTTTCACATACCACATATGGATCCACCAGTGTCATTGCATGTGTGTTCTTTTATGAATCCACCTATGGATCCACCAGTGTCATTGCATGTGTGCTCTTTTTACTAACAACAACCAGAGTCATTGCAAGTGTGTTCTCTTCAGAGACAACACATGTATCCACCAGTGTCATTGCATATGTGTTCATTTTACTAACAACAACCAGAGTGATTGAAATATGTGTTCTCTTCAGAGACCACACATGGATCCACCAGTGCCATTGCATGTGTGTTCTTTTTACTAACAACAACTGGAGTCATTTCATGTGTGTTCTTTTCACATACCACACATGGATCCACCAGTGTCATTGAAATGTGTGTTCTCTTTAGAGACCACACATGGATCCACCAGTGTCATTGAAATGTGTGTTCTCTTCAGAGACCACACATGGATCCACCAGTGTCATTGCATGTGTGTTCTTTTCATAATCCACCTACGGATCCACCACTGTCATTGCACGTGTGCTCTTTTTACTAACAACAACCAGAGTCATTGCATGTGTGTTCTATTCAAAGACCACTCATGGATCCACCAGTGTCATTGCATGTGTGTTCTTTTTACTAACAACAACCAGAGTCATTGCATGTATGTTATTTCCACATACAACATATGGATCCACTAGTGTCATTGCATGAGTGTTCTTTTTACTAACAACAACTAGAGTCATTTCATGTGTGTTCTTTTCACATACCCCATATGGATCCACCAGTGTCATTGAAATGTGTGTTCTCTTCAGAGACCACACATGGATACAACAGTGTCATTGCATGTGTGTTCTTTTTACTAACAACAACTAGAGTCATTGCATGTGTGTTCTTTTCACATACCACATATGAATCCACAAGTGTCATTGCTTGTGTGCTCTTGTCACAATCCACCTATGGATCCACCAGTGTCATTTGATGTGTGCTCTTTTTACTAACAACAACGAATGTCATTGCATGTGTGTTCTCTTCAGAGACCACACATGGATCCACCAGTGTCATTGCATGTGTTTTCTTTTTACTAACAACAACCAGAGTCATTACATGTGTGTTCTTTTCACATACCACATATGGATCCACCAGTGTCATTGAAATGTGTGTTCTCTTTATAGACCACACATGGATCCACCAGTGTCATTGCATGTGTGTTCTTTTTACTAATAACAACTGGAGTGATTGCATGTGTGTTCTTTTCACATACCACATATGGATCCATAAGTGTCATTGCATGTGTGTTCTTTTCACAATCCACCGATGGATCCACTAGTGTCATTGCATGTGTGCTCTTTTTACTAAAAACAACGAGAGTCATTGCATGTGTGTTCTCTTCAGAGACCACACATGGATCCACCAGTGTCATTGCATGTGTGTTCTTTTTACTAACAACAACCAGAGTCATTGAAATATGTGTTCTTTTCACATACCACATATGGATCCACCAGTGTCATTGCATGTGTGTTCTTTTTACAATCCACCTATGGATCTACTAGTGTCATTGTATGTGTTCTCTTCTTACTAACAACAACCAGAATCATTGCATGTGTGTTCTCTTCAGAGACCACACATGGATCCACCAGTGTCATTGCATGTGTGTTCGTTTTACTAACAACAACCAGAGTCATTGAAATGTGTGTTGTTTTCACATACCACATATGGATCCACCAGTGTTATTGCATGTGTGTTCTTTTCACAATCCACCTATGGATCCACCAGTGTCATTGCATGTGTGCTCTTTTTACAAACAACAACCAGAGTCATTGCACGTGTGTTCGCTTCAGAGACCACACATGGATCTACCAGTGATATTGCATGTGTGTTCTTTTTAGTAACAACAACCAGAGTCATTGAAATGTGTGTTCTCTTCAGAGAGACCACACATGGATCCACCTGTGTCATTGCATGTGTGTTCTTTTTACTAACAACAACCAGAGTCATTGCATGTGTGTTATTTTCACATACCACAAATGGATCCACCAGTGTCATTGAAATGTGTGTTGTCTTCAGAGACCACGCATGGATCCACCAGTGTCGTTGAAATGTGTGTTCTCTTCAGAGACAACACATGGATCCACCAGTGTCATTGCATGTGTGTTCTTTTTACTAACAACAACTGGAGTCATTGCATGTGTGTTCTTTTCACATACCACATATGGATCCACCAGTGTCATTGCATGTGTGCTCTTGTCACAATCCACCTATGGATCCACCAGTGTCATTTCATGTGTGCTCTTTTTACTAACAACAACCAGTGTCATTGCATGTGTGTTCTATTTAGAGACCACACATGGATCCACCAGTGTCATTGCATGTGTGTGTTCTTTTTACTAACAACAACCAGAGTCATTGCATGTGTGTTCACTTTAGAGACCACACATGGATCCACCAGTGTCATTGCATGTGTGTTATTTTTACTAACAACAACCAGAGTCATTGAAATGTGTGTTGTTTTCACATACTACATATGGATCCACCAGTGTCATTGCATGTGTGTTCTTTGCACAATCCACCTATGGATCCATCAGTGTCATTGCATGTGTGCTCTTTTTACTAACAACAACCAGAGTCATTGCATGTGTGTTCTCTTCAGAGACCACACATGGATCCTGATGTCATTGCATGTGTGTCCTTTTTACTAACAACAACAAGAGTTATTGAAATGTGTGTTCTCTTCAGAGACCACACATGGATCCACAAGTGTCATTGCATGTGTGTTCTTTTACTAACAACAACCAGAGTCATTGCATGTGTGTTATTTTCACATACCACATATGGATCCACTAGTGTCATTGCATGTGTGTTCATTTTACTAACAACAACTGGAGTCATTTCATGTGTGTTCTTTTCAAATCCACATATGTATCCACCAGTGTCATTGAAATGTGTGTTGTCTTCAGAGACCACACATGGATCCAACAGTGTCATTGAAATGTGTGTTCTCTTCAGAGACCACACATGGATCCACCAGTGTCATTGCATGTGTGTTCTTTTCACATACCACATATGAATCCATAAGTGTCATTGCATGTGTGTTCTTTTCACAATCCACCGATGGATCCACCAGTGTCATTGCATGTGTGCTCTTTTTACTAACAACTAGAGTCATTGCCTATGTGTTCTCTTCAGAGACCACACATGGATCCACCAGTGTCATTGCATGTGTGTTATTTTTACTAACAACAACCAGAGTCATCAAAATATGTGTTCTTTTCACATACCACTATTGGATCCACCATTGTCATTGCATGTGTGTTCTTTTCACAATCGACCTATGGATCCACCAGTGTCTTTGCATGTGTTCTCTTCTTACTAACAACAACCAGAATCATTGCATGTGTGTTCTCTTTAGAGACCACACATGGATCCACCAGTGTCATTGCATGTGTGTTCGTTTTACTAACAACAACCAGAGTCATTGATATGTGTGTTGTTTTCACATACCACATATGGATCCACCAGTGTTATTGCATGTGCGTTCTTTTCACAATCCACCTATGGATCCACCAGTGTCATTGCATGTGTGCTCTTTTTACTAACAACAACCAGAGTCATTGCATGTGTGTTCGCTTCAGAGACCACACATGGATCCACTAGTGATATTGCATGTGTCTTCTTTTTACTAACAACAACCAGAGTCATTGAAATGTGTGTTCTCTTTAGAGACCACACATGGATCCACCAGTGTCATTGCATGTGTGTTCTTTTTACTAAAAACAACCAGAGTCATTGCATGTGTGTTATTTTCACATACCACAAATGGATCCACCAGTGTCATTGAAATGTGTGTTCTCTTCACAGACCACACATGGATCCACCAGTGTCGTTGAAATGTGTGTTCTCTTTAGAGACAACACATGGATCCACCAGTGTCATTGCATGTGTGTTCTTTTTACTAACAACAACTAGAGTCATTGCATGTGTGTTCTTTTCACATACCAAAGATGGATCCACCAGTGTCATTGCATGTGTGCTCTTGTCACAATCCACCTATGGATCCACCAGTGTCATTTCATGTGTGCTCTTTTTACTAACAACAACCAGTGTCATTGCATGTGTGTTCTCTTCAGAGACCGCACATGGATCCACCAGTGGCATTGCATGTGTGTTCTTTTTACTAACAACAACCAGAGTCATTGCATGTGTGTTCACTTTAGAGACCACACATGGATCCACCAGTGTCATTGCATGTGTGTTATTTTTACTAACAACAACCAGAGTCATTGAAATGTGTGTTTTTTTCACATACCACATATGGATCCACCAGTGTCATTGCATGTGTGTTCTTTGCACAATCCACCTATGGATCCATCAGTGTCATTGCATGTGTGCTCTTTTTACTAACAACAACCAGAGTCATTGCATGTGTGTTCTCTTCAGAGACCACACATGGATCCACCAGTGTCATTGCATGTGTGTCCTTTTTACTAACAACAACAAGAGTTATTGAAATGTGTGTTCTCTTCAGAGACCACACATGGATCCACAAGTGTCATTGCATGTGTGTTATTTTACTAACAACAACCAGAGTCATTGCATGTGTGTTATTTTCACATACCACATATGGATCCACTAGTGTCATTGCATGTGTGTTCATTTTACTAACAACAACTGGAGTCATTTCATGTGTGTTCTTTTCAAATCCACATATGTATCCACCAGTGTCATTGAAATGTGTGTTGTCTTCAGAGACCACACATGGATCCAACAGTGTCATTGAAATGTGTGTTCTCTTCAGAGACCACACATGGATCCACCAGTGTCATTGCATGTGTGTTCTTTTCACATACCACATATGAATCCATAAGTGTCATTGCATGTGTGTTCTTTTCACAATCCACCGATGGATCCACCAGTGTCATTGCATGTGTGCTCTTTTTACTAACAACTAGAGTCATTGCCTGTGTGTTCTCTTCAGAGACCACACATGGATCCACAAGTGTCATTGCATGTGTGTTCTTTTTACTAACAACAACCAGAGTCATTGAAATATGTGTTCTTTTCACATACCACTATTGGATCCACCATTGTCATTGCATGCGTGTTCTTTTCACAATCGACCTATGGATCCACCAGTGTCATTGCATGTGTTCTCTTCTTACTAACAACAACCAGAATCATTGCATGTGTGTTCGCTTCAGAGACCACACATGGATCCACTAGTGATATTGCATGTGTCTTCTTTTTACTAACAACAACCAGAGTCATTGAAATGTGTGTTCTCTTTAGAGACCACACATGGATCCACCAGTGTCATTGCATGTGTGTTCTTTTTACTAACAACAACCAGAGTCATTTCATGTGTGTTATTTTCACATACCACAAATGGATCCACCAGTGTCATTGAAATGTGTGTTGTCTTCAGAGACCACACATGGATCCACCAGTGTCGTTGAAATGTGTGTTCTCTTCAGAGACCACACATGGATCCACCAGTGTCATTGCATGTGTGTTCTTTTTACTAACAACAACTGGAGTCATTGCATGTGTGTTCTTTTCACATACCACATATGGATCCACCAATGTCATTGCATGTGTGCTCTTGTCACAATCCACCTATGGTTCCACCAGTGTCATTTCATGTGTGCACTTTTTACTAACAACAACTAGTCTCATTGCATGTGTGTTCTCTTCAGAGACCACACATGGATCCACCCGTGTTATTGCTTGTGTGTTCTTTTTAATAACAACAACCAGAGTCATTGCATGTGTGTTCTTTTGACGTACCACATATGGATCCAGAAGTGTCATTGAAATGTGTGTTCTCTTTAGAGACCACACATGGATTCACCAGTGTCATTGCAGGTGTGTTCTTTTTACTAACAACAACTCGAGTCATTGCATGTGTGTCCTTTTCACATACCACATATGGATCCAGCAGTGTCATTGCATGCGTGTTTTTTCACAATCCACCTATGGATCCACCAGTGTCATTGCATGTGTGCTCTTTTTACTAACAACAACTAGAGTCATTGCATGTATGTTCTCTTCAGAGACCACACATGGATCCACCAGTGTCATTGCATGTGTGTTCTTTTTACTAACAACAAGAAGAGTCATTGAAATGTGTGTTCTTTTCACATACCACATATGGATTCACCAGTGTCATTGCATGTGTGTTCTTTTCATAATCCACCTATGGATCCACCAGTCTCATTGCATGTGTGCTCTTTTTACTAACAACAACCAGGTTATTACATGTGTGTTCTCTTCAAAGACCACACATGGATCCACCAGTGTCATTGCATGTGTGTTCTTTTTACTAACAACAACCAGAGTGATTGAAATGTGTGTTCTCTTCAGAGACCACACATGGATCCACCAGTGTCATTGCATGTGTCTTCTTTTTACTAAAGTTATTTTCACATACCACATATGGATCCACTAGTGTCATTGCATGTGTGTTCTTTTTACTAACAACAACTGGAGTCATTTCATGTGTGTTCTTTTCACATACCACATATGGATCCACCAGTGTCATTGAAATGTGTGTTCTCTTCAGAGACCACACATGGATCCACCAGTGTCATTGCATGTGTGTTCTTTTTACTAACAACAACTGGAGTCATTGCATGTGTGTTCTTTTCACATACCACATATGGATCCAGCAGTGTCATTGCATGTGTGTTCTTTTTACAATCCACCTATGGATCCACCAGTGTCATTGCATGTGTGCTCTTCTTACTAACAACAACCAGAGTCATTGCATGCGTGTTCACTTTAGAGACCACACATGGATCCACCAGTGTCATTGCATGTGTGTTCTTTTTACTAACAACAACTAGAGTCATTGAAATGTGTGTTGTTTTCACATACCACATATGGTTCCACCAGTGTCATTGCATGTGTGTTCTTTTCACAATCCACCTATGGATCCACTAGTGTCATTGCATGTGTGATTTTTTTACTAACAACAACCAGAGTCATTGAAATGTGTGTTCTCTTCAGAGACCACACACGGATCCACCAGTGTCATTGCATGTGTGTTCTTTTTACTAACAACAACCAGAGTCATTGAAATGTGTGTTCTCTTCAGAGACCACACATGGATCCACCAGTGTCATTGCATGTGTGTTCTTTTTACTAACAACAACCAGAGTCATTGCATGTGTGTTATTTCCACATACCACATATGGATCCACTAGTGTCATTGCATGTGTGTTCTTTTTACTAACAACAACTGGAGTCATTTCATGTGTGTTCTTTTCAAATCCACATATGTATCCACTAGTGTCATTGAAATGTGTGTTGTCTTCAGATACAACACATGGATCCAACAGTGTCATTGAAATGTGTGTTCTCTTCAGAGACCACATATGGTTCCACCAATGTCATTGCATGTGTGTTCTTTTCACAATCCACCTATGGATCCACCAGTGTCATTGCATGTGTGCTTTTTTTTACTAACAACAACTGAAAGTGCATGTGTTCTCTTGAGAGACACACATGGATCCACCTATGTCATTGCATGTGTGTTCTTTTTACTAACAACAACCAGAGTCATTGAAATGTGTGTTCTCTTCAGAGACCACACATGGATCCACCAGTGTCATTGCATGTGTTTTCTTTTTACTAACAACAACCAGAGTCATTGAAATGTGTGTTCTCTTCAGAGACCACACATGGATCCACCAGTGTCATTGCATGTGTGTTCTTTTTACTAACAACAACCAGAGTCATTGCATGTGTGTTATTTTCACATACCACATATGGATCCACTAGTGTCATTGCATGTGTGTTCTTTTTACTAAGAACAACTGGAGTCATTTCATGTGTGTTCTTTTCAAATCCACATATGTATCCACTAGTGTCATTGAAATGTGTGTTGTCTTCAGAGACCACACATGGATCCAACAGTGTCATTGAAATGTGTGTTCTCTTCAGAGACCACACATGGATCCACCAGTGTCATTGCATGTGTGTTCTTTCGACATACCACATATGGATCCATAAGTGTCATTGCATGTGTGTTCTTTTTACTAACAACAATCAGAGTCATTGCATGTGTGTTCTCTTCAGAGACCACATATGGATCCTGTGGCATCCCAATTGGCTAACAATTGTAATGCTACTTGGTCTAGTAATATAATGGCTACTTCCTATATATAATTGTTGCATCATAATTATATCATGCTCATGTCATCATGCCACCTTGCAGTTGAGCATCATATAAAACCTTTTCTCTGGTTCTTATCTCATAGGCATTATTAATTGTATTTGCCTCTTGATATTGTATATGGTTCTTGATATATTGTTTAAATGCCCAAGTTGAGTTGGGGGCATATCTTTTATTCCACTCCACCACCTTTCTTTCACCACCTTATAATTCCACCATGCAACTAAATATGAGCTTTGCACTTTATGGGTTTTACCTCTAGCTCATGTGGGTTGGGATGGATCCAATTCTTTTCCACATGCTCTCATCTTAGCATCATGTTGTTTTCACATTATTGATATGTGGAGCCACCTTTGTATGCATTATGAGTAGTGGCCTTTTTCCTAGCTTTCATATGGATTATCATGGATTTATGCTCATGTTGGGGTATTTTTGGGACTATTAAACATCTAGTGGAATAAACACACTAGCAAGTCCCAATTATAATCAAATGTGATCATCTCCATCTACTCCATCTGGAACTTTCCTTTAAATTCTTTTGCTTGGCTTAATCCCACTTTTGGGAATGCATAGGAATAATGCCATGTAAATATTATTGTTTTCACAAGAATAAGCATGGCATTAATTGTCTTGCATGGGCCATGCAAGAACCACCACATTCTAGCCTTTTGGTTTTATTTGAATCTTTGAGTGGATCTTCCCCATATATCTCTCTACCCCTCTTATGCTTGATCTTACTTGATGCATGCAAGCATCTAAAACCCTATAACCATCTCCATCCATACCTCACCACCTTTTTCTCACCCTCTCTTTTTCTTGTCTAGATCTTGTTGAGCTTGGCATGTTCTTGCTTGATCTTGTCAAAAGAAAACCTCTCCACCTCATCTTTCTCTCTAAACCCTAAGACCTCACCTCTCTCTCTCCCTCCTTTTGGCTTGGTCTTGTTTGATCTTGCTAAAACTCTATCACCCTCATCTAAACCCCCTCTCCCCAAATCCTCTATCTAAGATCCTACCCTAATCACCTACACCTCTACCACCATCTTACACCTAAGCTAAACCCTAAACCTAACCCCTCATCTACCCTAGTTACACCCTACCACCACCATGGGCACCATCTAACCTAACCCGAGCCCCTCTCTAGCTAACCCTAGTTCCCACCCTCTCTCTCTCTAGCTCTCTCTCTCTGCCTTGCATGCCCCACCAGCCTCCCCTCTGCACTGGCCTGCCTCCCCACTGACCCCCATGCTTTGCCCCTGCTCCTGCCCCGACCCGAGCACGTGAAGGAGAGGAGGGAGAAAGGGGCCGAAGCCACCTCTATCCTGAACCACTCCCCCACGGCGCCTCCCTCTCCCTCTCTGCTTTATCTCCTTCTCCACGACACCTCTGCATCCTCCAGATCTCCCCAGGCCGCTCCCCTCTCTCCCTGCTTTCCCTCACCGTCACCCGGCCGCCGCTCTGGTCGCCGTCCATCTCTGAGAACAAGGAGGCGGGCGTGACGGCGGTTGTCGGGGAAGACCACGGCCGTCTTCTGCGCCACCTGCACGAGGAGGAGGAGGACCAGAGCCACTAGGCAGCGCCTTGCTCGAAACCCTAGCTCCACCGTGCGCCTCGCCGTCGATCGGTGCTTCAGCCCGAACCACCTCCACCGACCCTCACGGTGAGCTGACCCACCTCCTAGACAACCCCCTCTGGCCGATCCACCCCTGTACGCGCTAGCCTTTTTGTCGAGCGCTCTCTGCGCTGGCGCGCTCGCGTTCGCATCCTCGCCGTAGTGCCGCGGTAGGGTTTTCTGGCCGCGCAGCCGTTCCCCAGCAACAACGCCAGGCCACCGCAGTGGCTGTCGCCTCATGCGCCGCGCCCAGGTCTGTTCGATCCCCGCCCAAGACTGCCGTCGCCCGGCGGCCGAGAAGAGGAACAAGACGGCGCCCTTTTGCATACCCCCCTTTTTTGATGCTCAACCCGCGGTCCAGCCAGCCCACTAGTCGATGGCATTACGTTTTACAAAAGGTACTCAACACTCTTTCAACAACCCCGCAGTCAGCCGTGGCAGCCTCGCATCCGCCTTTGGCGTGTGGGTCAAGAAAGCCTCGACCCCACCCACTTGTCATCCACTGTGTGGGGCGTTTTCATGAGGGCCGAGAGGCGTCCAGTCAGCCAGGCCCCACCTGTCATTGTCTGTGGCTAGATTTGAGCGAGTGACAAAAGTATTTCTGTATTTCTATTTTAATTTAAACTTTCTCAAATTAATTCAAATTCAAATTTAAATCTGTTTTCAAATAACTTTTAAATTATAATTCCAAATAATACAAATAATATATGTTTTTGAATCAGAAAAGTGTGAGGAATTCAAATATGCCCTTCAAAATATATTTTGAACATTTAAAATTTCGAGTTGATAAAATTACAATAAAATGCCCTTTTACCTTAATTAATTATTAACTTTTGTGTTATAACTCCAAATTTAACAAATAATATGTCTAAAATGATCAGCTCGACGAGACCTTTCTGTTTATGCATTCCTTGTTCTGTTTTGCAGCATGCATCATATAAATATAAAGTATACAGCAACTTATATGAGGTTAAAATGTGACTAAAACTCAATAAAAGGCTTTATTCTTGTATTCCACACCTCACCCATGCCATGCTACTTTATTGCCATGCAAATTGTGCATCATTAATCATGGCATGATTGTCTGCTTGACGCATTTTATTCATATGCTTGTGCACTTTATTTATGTTGGCCCTTGTTTGTTTGGTTCTTCTTCGACTAGACGCTGAGCAGGGGATATACCAAGAGAACCAGGAGCACTACCCAGATCCTTCTCTCGCTTCAACTGAGCTGCCAGGCAAGCACTACCACATGCTTGCATACATATAGTACCTATTGCCTCTATCTTATTCGTGCATCATTGAGTCGCGATTGCATTAAACTGAATCCCAAGTACTGCATAGCCTTTACTTTTAAACCCCACCGAAGCTTGTTCCTCCATCCCATGAGCCATTACTACAGGAGTTGTTTGAGCCATGCGAGTCGTAGAACAGCATGTGTAGGGTATGTGAGTGTCTGATGTATAACGAGGTACCTAAACAACTTAACCTGAGTAGTAATGGGATAACTAATGAAAGTGGCATCGGTGAGCAATATCTGCTATTTGGTTTTTCATGCTCACTTGTGTTCAGTAGGACCCTGAGTACTTGATTCCTGTTCCTTGAATATTCGCTATCCACATCCGGAGGCTTATGAACCCCCACAGGCGAGCTTGATTCATTCTTATTTCTTGGGGCCACAATTAGTTTGGGGCTTTATTACTATCCTGTACTTATGCCATGCTTTCTGCTTAATTTAAGATTGTGCGAGGATGCACTGTCTTTTAGGGTCCGTGACACGTTTTCATTGACGACAAGCCTACCACACTTTTGGGTTCCCGTCGTTACCATCGTCACACAAACCTTGAGTACGTCGAGTCGGCCAACTTCGTCATGGTAGCTTAATGGGGTGGCCCCAGAAATATTTCGAATCCTGTGATCGCTTTGTGGATCGCCTCGTTGGGTTTTGATTTGGTTCTTCCGAGGTTGATCGAGTGTGTGTTGCTATTTGTGCACCCTCATAGGTAAAACTTCTGAAAGCCGTGTCCGCGGTTATGGACGACTTGGAGCACAGTTTCTCGATCATAGACAAGTATAACTAAAGTACCGCTTTTAATTTGACTAAGTACCTGACTAGTAAATAGTGCAACACTCATGGAATGGATAATAAAACTTCCAACGGATGGGGGTTGTTCGTCCGCTTCCTCGTCGGTAAGCGAGGAGGAGGATGGATCTGTTAAGATTACCGTTATAACTGTTGTTACTAATCCACGGACATCCGTCTATCCCTGGTCAGGCGGATGGTTAGCGAGTATCTATAGAATTGTTAGGGTTTATCTTTTGCTGCAATTGCGTCACCCCAGGTTGTGCCCCCTTTAGAGGCATAAAGACTTGCCGAAAACCCTAGGGTCTCACCACGATAAATTGTTTGATTCAGATGAACAGGTAAGCTCGCAAGATGGATACTGGGTGGAAGAGACGGACGATGTTGGCAACGATCACTTGGTGTAGAGATTCCGGGAACGGGGATCCGTGAGATCTGTGGGCGGGATGTGTTTATTTATGGGGCATCTTATGCCGATTTGCTTCTTATCCGTACTCGGATCTTGTTTTCCGCTTCCGCCTGATACTCTGATGTTTGATGTATGAGGAGATATCCTAAACTATTATATCTATCTAGGATATTTGGATCTTGCCGTATGGCGTTGCAATATTTCTATTTCTTTTAGATGGAATGGCTCTGAGAACTATTGTATGGTGGCTTGCATACATACTCATTTGTGTAGTTGATCCTTCGCTTTCTTGAATACGCTACCGTTCTTGTCCTGATGTTTGGAAATGGTTAGGACGGCCGAAAGGTCTACCTGTGAGTGGCATTTGGGCCCCACCGTACTATTTTAACCATTTCCGCTCATCCAGGCTTGTAACTAGGAGCGTAATTCACCGAGGCGTTACAGATCCACCAGTGTCATTGCATGCGTGTTCTTTTTACTAACAACAACCAGAGTCATTGAAATATGTGTTCTTTTCACATACCACATATGGATCCACCATTGTCATTGCATGTGTGTTCTTTTCACAATCCACCTATGGATCCACCAGTGTCATTGCATGTGTTCTCTTCTTACTAACAACAACCAGAATCATTGCATGTATGTTCTCTTCAGATACCGCACATGGATCCACCAGTGTCATTGCATGTGTGTTCGTTTTACTAACAACAACCAGAGTCATTGAAATGTGTGTTGTTTTCACATACCACATATGGATCCACCAGTGTTATTGCATGTGTGTTCTTTTCACAATCCACCTATGGATCCACCAGTGTCATTGCATGTGTGCTCTTTTTACTAACAACAACCAGAGTCATTGCATGTGTGTTCGCTTCAGAGACCACACATGGATCCACTAGTGATATTGCATGTGTGTTCTTTTTACTAACAACAACCAGTCATTGAAATGTGTGTTCTCTTCAGAGACCACACATGGATCCACCAGTGTCATTGCATGTGTGTTCTTCTTACTAACAACAACCAGAGTCATTGCTTGTGTGTTATTTTCACATACCACAAATGGATCCACCAGTGTCATTGAAATGTGTGTTGTCTTCAGAGACCACACATGGATCCACCAGTGTCGTTGAAATGTGTGTTCTGTTCAGAGACCACACATGGATCCACCAGTGTCATTGCATGTGTGTTCTTTTTACTAACAACAACTGGAGTCATAGCATGTGTGTTCTTTTCACATACCACATATGGATCCACCAGTGTCATTGCATGTGTGCTCTTGTCACAATCCACCTATGGATCCACTAGTGTCATTTCATGTGTGCTCTTTTTACTAAGACAACCAGTGTCATTGAATGTGTGTTCTCTTTAGAGACCACACATGGATCCACCAGTGTCATTGCATGTGTGTTCTTTTTACTAACAACAACAAGAGTCATTGAAATGTGTGTTCTTTTCACATACCACATATGGATCCACCAGTGTCATTGAAATGTGTGTTCTTGTCACATACCATATATGGATCCACCAGTGTCATTGCACGTGTGCTCTTGTCATAGTCCACCTATGGATCCACCAGTGTCATTTCATGTGTGCTCTTTTTACTAACAACAACCAGTGTCATTGCATGTGTGTTCTCTTCAGAGACCACACATGGATCCACCAGTGTCATTGCATGTGTGTTCTTTTTACTAACAACAACTGGAGTCATATCATGTGTGTTCTTTTCACATACCACATATGGATCCACCAGTGTCATTGAAATGTGTGTTCTCTTCAGAGACCACACATCGATCCACCAGTGTCATTGCATGTGTGTTCTTTTTACTAACAAAAACTGGAGTCATAGCATGTGTGTTCTTTTCACATACCACATATGGATCCAGCAGTGTCATTGCATGTGTGTTCTTTTCACAATCCACCTATGGATCCACCAGTATCATTGCATGTGTGCTCTTCTTACTAACAACAACCAGAGTCATTGCATGTGTGTTTGCTTTACAGACCACACATGGATCCACCAGTTTCATTACATGTGTGTTCTTTTTACTAACAACAACCAGAGTCATTGAAATGTGTGTTGTCTTCAGAGACCACACATGGATCCACCAGTGTCGTTGAAATGTGTGTTCTCTTCAGAGACCACACATGGATCCACCAGTGTCATTGCATGTGTGTTCTTTTTACTAACAACAACTGGAGTCATTGCATGTGTGTTCTTTTCACATACCACATATGGATCCACCAGTGTCATTGCATGTGTGCTCTTGTCACAATCCACCTATGGATCCACTAGTGTCATTTCATGTGTGCTCTTTTTACTAACAACAACCAGTGTCATTGAATGTGTGTTCTCTTTAGAGACCACACATGGATCCACCAGTGTCATTGCATGTGTGTTGTTTTTACTAACAACAACAAGAGTCATTGAAATGTGTGTTCTTTTCACATACCACATATGGATCCACCAGTGTCATTGAAATGTGTGTTCTTGTCACATACCATATATGGATCCACCAGTGTCATTGCACGTGTGCTCTTGTCACAATCCACCTATGGATCCACCAGTGTCATTTCATGTGTGCTCTTTTTACTAACAACAACCAGTGTCATTGCATGTGTGTTCTCTTCAGAGACCACACATGGATCCACCAGTGTCATTGCATGTGTGTTCTTTTTACTAACAACAACTGGAGTCATTTCATGTGTGTTCTTTTCACATACCACATATGGATCCACTAGTGTCATTGAAATGTGTGTTCTCTTCAGAGACCACACATGGATCCACCAGTGTCATTGCATGTGTGTTCTTTTTACTAACAACAACTGGTGTCATTGCATGTGTGTTCTTTTCACATACCACATATGGATCCAGCAGTGTCATTGCATGTGTGTTCTTTTCACAATCCACCTATGGATCCACCAGTGTCATTGCATGTGTGCTCTTCTTACTAACAACAACCAGAGTCATGGCATGTGTGTTCGCTTTACAGACCACACATGGATCCACCAGTGTCATTACATGTGTGTTCTTTTTACTAACAACAACCAGAGTCATTGAAATGTGTGTTGTTTTCACATACCACATATGGATCCACCAGTGTCATTGCATGTGTGTTCTTTGCACAATCCACCTATGGATCCATCAGTGTCATTGCATGTGTGCTCTTTTTACTAAAAACCAGAGTCATTGCATGTGTGTTCTCTTCAGAGACCACACATGGATCCACTAGTGTCATTGCATGTGTGTTCTTTTTACTAACAACAACCAGAGTCATTGAAATGTGTGTTCTCTTTAGAGACAACACATGGATCCACCAGTGTCATTGCATGTGTATTCTTTTTAGTAACAACAACCAGAGTCATTGCATGTGTGTTATTTTCACATACCACATATGGATCCACTAGTGTCATTGCATGTGTGTTCTTTTTACTAACAACAACTGGAGTCATTTCATGTGTGTTCTTTTCAAATCCACATATGTACCCACCAGTGTCATTGAAATGTGTGTTGTCTTTAGAGACCACACATGGATCCAACAGTGTCATTGAAATGTGTGTTCTCTTTAGAGACCACACATGGATCCACCAGTGTCATTGCATGTGTGTTATTTTTACTAACAACAACTGGAGTCATTGCATGTGTGTTCTTTTCACATACCACATATGGATCCACCAGTGTCATTGCATGTGTGATCTTGTCACAATGCACCTATAGATCCACCAGTGTCATTTCATGTGTGCTCTTTTTACTAACAACAACCAGAGTCATTGCATGTGTGTTCTCTTCAGAGACCGCACATGGATCCAGTAGTGTCATTGCATGTGTGTTCTTTTTACTAACAACAACTGGAGTCATTGCATGTGTGTTCTTTTCACATACCACATATGGATCCACTAGTGTCATTGCATGTCTGTTCTTTTCACAATCCACCTATGGATCCACCAGTGTCATTGCATGTGTGTTCTTTTTACTTACAACAACTAGAGTCATTTCATGACTATTCTTTTCACATACCACATATGGATCCACCAGTGTCATTGAAATGTGTGTTCTTCTCATTAACCACAGCTAGAGTCATTGGATGTGTGTTCTCTTCAGAGACCACATATTTATCCACCAGTGTCATTGAAATGTGTATTATTTTTAACTACAGCCGTTGGCCACAAACAATCGGGACGCAGAGCTAACTAGCAACCGCTCTGGGCTTCTAGAAGACCTGATCCCCGATTGTTAGGCACCATTGGATCAGGGTGCGTGGATGATAAGGATGTCCTTTGTGAGGGCGATCCGCGAGAAGTCTGTTCTGCGAGCTGATTGGTAGTGGCAACAACGCTGGGCCTATGTACTTACCCTTATCCCCTTAACCTCAGGGCCGAAGATCAGATCGTGTTCCTTCATCGCCAAGGAGAGGGATAGGCCCAAACTCAGCTTGCACCAGGCTCAGATGTTCGCTCACTATGTCATACTTGCGCTGCTATTCGTGAGGCTTCCGGCCGGCTTCGAGCTCAGCTACGTCGGGGTTCCTGTCGTGCCGCTCTTGCGCGACAACATGTTGGCGAGGCAGATCGAGGAGTGCCGCCGCCAGCTGTCGGAGAGGAAGAGGGCAATGGTGCGGTACTCGCGCACGAGCGCGTACTGGCGAAAGCTGTTCAAGAAGGAGCGGGCTGAGTTGATTGATCTGTGCGGAACCCACCGGCGGGACATCCACCCGGATCTGCGCAACCCCGAAGGGAGGCATCGCTTCTGGGTAGTGCCTAGGCGTACGACCTCCACCGTTATTGATGCAGCACGCCGTGAAGAATCCATGAGGAGGAGGAACGTTGTCGGGAACGTCGACATCGATTTCGACGCGGAGGAGGCTGGCGGCGACGCAGACAACGTCGTCAATGATGGAGACTGCGGGAGCATCATAGTCGATTAGGGCCACTTAAGCATAAATTAAATCTATGTACGGTATCTTAATGCGCTCTTTGGATCTGGGTCACTTGAGTCATGGTCGATTATCATCATAATCTATATATGTTGGCCATGTTTTAGTTGTCTTTGTCTTTGAAACTAGTCGATCGAAACTCGCCCGATCCTGAAAATAAAGTTCGCGTGTTCCTGGCATATCTGATGGGACAATACGCTGACTCTGCTCCTAGCACTTGATGGCACCGCCATAATTTGGAGTGCACCAGAGGAGAAGGGATCAAGCGTGTTGTAATAGTGTACTACTCCTGTCCAGATATAACTGACTTAGTTTTTTTTAGATATTTAATAAATGTGTCTATACCCAAAACATCTCTAGGTACATGTTTTAGGTTTCTCTATCTTTCAAACTAATCAAAAGTCGTCAAATTCTGAACAAACAAAGTCATTGCGTTCACATCTGATGGGACAATACGCTGACTCTGCCACTTGATGGCACATCCATAATTCTGGAGTGCGCTAGAGGAGATGGGAATGCAAGGGAGATGGGAACTAGTAGCCGCGTCCAAACGCATGTAAAAAATTAATGTAATAATATTTAAAAAAATTGTAATCTGGTCCACATGACCCCATCACAGACACGTTGCAGGCGCCAGATATAAATAAAGATGACACGGCTAGTTTAGTTTCAATGATATAATTCAACATACGACGTTACTGTGCCCGCATATTTCTGCTCCTCTTATTAGTATGCTAGCCCACGCTGCATTAAGCATCAGTTGATGAGGATAAAAAATGATAAAATGGCAAACAAAACAATTTTTAAGCTTACCTTTCATTTGGAGACCTCAAAAGCCTGCTATCCACTTCGCCATTACTGGAGACCCCACGAGAAAGGGAACCACTATTGCTATATATCTCCGCCACCAACTAGGTGGCCAGCACAATGCTCGTGGTCGAACGAGCCGAAGAAAACAAGGTCCACGGGGTACAGCGTCCAGTCTACTACCTTAGCGAGGTCCTCACACCAACAAAACAGCGGTACCCGCACTACCAGAACCTGGCGTACGGTGTCTTCATGATCGCCCGGTGACTGCGCCACTACTTCCAGGAACACCTAATCGTGGTGGTCAACGACGCCCCGCTGGGGCATATCCTCAATAACCCTGACGCCACGGGGCGAGTCACGCTTTGGGGAATCGAATTGTCTCCACGAGACATCACATAAGAAAAGCGCGATGCAATCAAATCGCAAGTTCTCTCTGACTTCCTCGTGCACTGGATGGAGAACCAGCTCCCCGAAAAACCAGATATGTCCTACCTCTAGACAATGCACTTCGATGGATCCAAACGGAAGGACGGTGCAGGTGCAACTGTCATACTGACATTGCCACAAGGGGACAAGCTGAAATATATCCTGCGAATGCAGTTCACCACCTCCAACAACGAAGCTGAATACGAGGCCCTGCTACACGGGATGAGGATGGCAAAAGCCTGCGGCGCCAAGAGGCTCATTATATACGGCGACTCCAAGCTGGTCGTCAACCAAACAATGCATGAGTGCGACGCACTGAACGACAACATGATCGCGTACCGCGACCTCTATGACACACTCGAAGGAGACTTCGACGGCTGCGAGCTGCGACACGTAGGTCGCGAAAGCAATGAAGAGGCGGACGCACTCGCCAACATAGGCTCTACCTGCGCCCCCATACCACCTGGGGTATTTCTCGAGCGCATCTGCGAACGCTCCTTCAAGCCAAAGGCAGCAGAGAAGAAAACAAGCGCAGCAACAGACTCGGGGGCTACGCCACCCAATGAGCCAATGGCACTCGATGACCTGGAGCTGGATACATGACTCGAAGGACCAATGAGCGTCATGATGATCGATTCATCCTGGACTCAGCCATACATCACGTACCTCCTCAGCAAAAGGCTACCGGACGATCTGACTGATGCACGACACATCGCAAAAGGCATTCGCTGTTATCAACGGCGAACTATACAAGCGCAGTATCACAGGAGTACTCCAGCGATGCGTCTCCACGGCCGATGGAAGAGTTGTTCTCCTCGACATCCATGAGGGAACTTGCGGACACCACGCCGGAAGTTGCGCCCTCGTGGCCAAAGCTCTACGAGCTGGGTTCTACTGGCCTATGGCCATGCGCGATGCCAAGAACATCGTCCAAAAATGCAACGCGTGCCAGCGATTCGCGGACAAGCCGCACGCACCTGGCGCAGAACTCTGGCCAATTCCATTGGCCTGGCCCTTCACGCAATGGGGACTCGACATGGTCGGCAAGCTCCCCAAGTCCTCATGAGGAGGCTACGTCTACCTCCTGGTTGCAGTCGACAAGTTCACCAAGTGGATAGAGGCCATGCCAGTGACCAATCAATCAGGGCACAACGCAGTCAAGTTCTTCGAATCCATCGTCTTCCGCTTCGGAGTGCCACACAGCATCATCACAGATAATGGAATGAACTTCACATCCAAGGAGTTCCAAGAATTCTGCAAAAATATGGGGATCAACATCAGCTACGCCTCGGTAGCACATCCACAGACCAACGGTCAGGTCGAAAAGGCGAACGGGCTCGTCTGCGGTGGCATCAAGAAGCGACTCCTCCGGCCACTCGAACAAGCCGTGGGTTGCTGGCCAGACGAACTGCATTCAGTACTCTAGAGCCTACGCACAACTCTAAACAGTGCTACAGGCTACACCCCGTTCTTTATGGTGCACGGGGCTGAAGCGGTGTTACCCGCTGAGGTACGGTACAAAGCGTCGCGCGTGGTCGCTTACAGCGAGCAGGAGTCATCCCTTGCACTCGAAGACTCCGTCGACCTCCTTGATGAGGCAAGGGAAATCGCCGTGGAAAGATCAACGATCTACCAGCAGAACCTGCGCAACTACCACAGTAGGAGGCTACGCCCTAGATCCTTCGTCGAAGGCGACCTGGTCCTGCGACTTAAGCAGCAAGGACATCTCAAGCTCGAGTCCCCCTGGGAGGGACCATACGTGATTATCGAAGTAATCCCAGGTGGCGCCTATCGCCTTCAAGACTTAGAGACAGGAGTCTCATACTCCAACCCCTGGAACATTGCCCAGCTGCGACGCTTCTACCCTTAGTCGTTTTTACTTTTACATTGCAAATAAGGCCACTTAGCCAAGACTACTTAGCCACACATTGTACTTCGTACTGTCTCACGAATAAATAAAGCTAAGTGCCCCAAAACTCTGTGTTCTCCTTTATTTTTCTGTAACTTATCCACTCGGGGGTTGCGCCACCCTATACACATCTGTTCTACGAACTAAAATGCGATATCCTAAGTAGCTGGCACATCAATCAAAACCCTTGACACACATCAACCCAGTTGCAACGCAGCTGACAGGTTGAAAAGGGACTGAGATAAGCGCATGGCCAGGCTAACGAAAAGGAGTCGCATAGTGCAACGCACTCACAAAACATACACGCTAACAAGCTCTTTATACATCATCAACAATCAATTATGCACATCATTACATACGAACTTTACAACATTGGTACACTTACGTGCAGGATATAAACTAAACTACTATTGCAACAAGAGAACATTGGTCTGCTCCTCGAAGAAGTTGACGATCTCCTCCACTGGGCGGTCCACCGCCTGATAATGCGGCACCATATTCCAAGTAGAACCCGCTGGTGGCACAGGTGGACCAGCCGCAATTGCCGCAACGTCTACATCAGGCCTATGCAGTCGCACCAGCGACAAAGCGGCCTTGGCACCAGCCACCAACTGCTGTCTTACACACTCGCGAACCGTAGACAGGTCTTGGAACTCGGCAAGGAGGGCCAGCAGGCTCGATGGCGCAACATCCAGCGGAAACATCGTCCGATAAATGTTCTTCAAGCAAGACTGCGACTTCTTCAAGAAGTGTAGCACTCGCGATGCACGATCCTGCAGGGTTGCCAGTGCGATTGCACGATCATGATCTACCCAGAAGTATCCACTCTCTTGAAGTTGCTCTTGGGTCAGATCATGCATGCGAATGGCAACCCTATCCTTCTCATCCTGCGGATGGCGCGCGCTGACAACTACACAAAGCAATAAACGGAAGTGTGAGGACAACACACCATTGCGAGTGACTACAAGGAAAAGATAAGAGTAAGCAAGCTAACATTTAAATTGGTCGCCCAGCTGCGTCACCTCCCCCAACAAATATTGTTCTTGGGCGGTGGCCTTCTCTGCCTTCGATTTCCATACATCCGCATTACCACGGAGTACGGGCAATTCACGCTCCAACTGCTTCACCCGATCACGAAGTCGCGAGGGCAGAGATAGCTCATCCACCCTTGAGCGCGACGGTGCCACAGTATCATCAAGGGGTGGCAAATCCTGAGGTTTCCTCAAAGGATCACTTGATGTGCCCTATCACAAGCCAAGCAAGAAGCAATAAGAAGACCAAATTGATGCACAGACAAAAGATTCGAGTGCATTCAACATTAACAAAAAAAAGTATCAGCAGATACACTCGCCAAAGGCATGTTCTCGACAAAAGACATAGGCTATTCAACTATTACAAAGCTACTGAGGAGAAACTGGTTTCTTCGACTTGGACTTTGGCTTTGGAGGCCTCATCGAGTCCGTGGTGGTATCAGATGCCACTGACTTCCCGCCGGCCCCAGACGCCGCAACCATTGTCGCCTTCTTGGCCCGCTGCAGCTCCTCAGAGTACTTTGCAACTGTGTTGATCAGTTGCGGCCCATACTTGCCACAGGCAGTCGCGAAAGGAGCAAATAATACCTGCTGGCAGTCTGCACTAATGGGCATCGCCCTTGAGACCGCCGCAGGATCAATTTCGACTCCGTGGGCCTGCACCATAGCGAGTGACATCAACGCACCAGCCGCACGGAGCGAGTTCTTGAAGCTCGCAGAGACGCCCCCGGCAAAAGACTCCACCAGCTCGTCCATGTTCTCGATCAGCTCAGCCTTGGGCACCAGCTCCTCCCGGAGGCGACTGAGCACACCCTTGGCCTTGGAGAGTATATCTTGCACGACGACACTGCGGTCCTCGACTGCTGACAGAGCACCCGCCAAGGCATCGTCGCGACGGAGGGCCTGAGGGTCGAAGCTCAAATCGCGAGCATCTATACATAAACCCACACATGGGTACGAAAGTCAGCGCCAACGACAATTCGAACAGAGAGTGATAATGATATCCAAGCAAGGTACCTAAGAGGGCCTTGGCAATCGAGAAAAGCTGTTCTTCGAACAACTTCTCCCTAGCTGCAATGGAGGCACGCAGGTCCTCTTCGCGCTTCTGTGCCTCGTCACGCGCCACGATGGCCTCATCGTGGTTCTTCACAGCCACAGCGAGTGTATTTTCCATGGCGGCGGCGTTGCGCAGAAGGGCATTATGCTCAGCTACAAGAACAAAACAAACGGGATTGACTATCAGTCGACTACATGAAAACGACGCAGAAGAAGGAGAAGTGAAGAGCACTTTATTTCTACCACGCGATGTCGCGTATCCAGCATTGCATGCTGGCGACCCATCGCAAGCACCTGCTCTGCCAAGTGAGCGGCTTCTTTCACAAGGAGCTATCGCAAAAGCAAAAAACAACAAAGGATCAGCAGAAGCCATAGATAACATCGACTGCAACATCAAAAAAGAAATACTACACTTACATGATCCTCCAATGACTCCGAAGTCGATTGGTGTGCAGTCATCCGGGCAACCATCCGATGCTCCCCATCATGCGGAGAGCTGGAAGAGTTATGCCCGGAGTGGGCTGCCAATGGAGGGGAAGGAGCACGCTCGACCTCTTTCTTGGCCCTTGAGGTTGTGACTCCCGATTCTTTCAAAAATTGGACGTGGCCAGAAGATGACGACGCCTCCTGACTGCAAGACAAAAACAACATCAAGAAAAGGGCAAATCCAACGAAGAATCAAAAAGGGCAACTCGAATACTTACCAATCAAACTTATCAAAGTCAAAGGTTGGCTCCCCCGACTCTGACGAGGACTCCTTTGGCAGTCGCATATTCTTGCGAGAAGATGGCACCATGGCACTCACAGGAATGGCAAGGATTGGCGACTCCGCACCAACGCCTGCACCTTCCGGAGTCGAAGGAGACGACGCATCGGAATCCTTGCTACGCGAATGCTTGCGAGTATCCGGACTACCCGACTCGGGGGCTTCCTCCTCCACATCAGATGGGATGGTCGACTCCGACTCGTCCTCTTCCAAAGATTCATGAGGAATAACCCCCTCAGGAAGAGGGGGCATACATGGTAACACCGCCCAATCCTGCATACAGAAAATAATTTAGCACAAAGCCAAGACACAACAAAAGAAGCAATCGACAAAAAGAGCTACTACGTAGCACAAATGTACCTCGGGAGGAGGGTTAGCAGCATCGAATGGAGGAACAATTGGTTCACTAGGGAGCACATCCTTGACGGTGTACTTGGTGACCAGTCGAAGCCTTTTATCTACCTCACTCGCAGACATGCCATCAGCAGACACGCGAGTGACATCGTCAGGACCATCCCACTGAAACATGGGGTGGACTCTGGCTTGCAGGGGCTGGACGCGACGACACAGCCACGTGCGAATGAGGGCGCAACCTCCCTCCTCTTTGCCTATGCGACTCTCGAGGTTGCAGACGCGCTCGTACGGCACATCTGTCTCCACGGACTCGCCGGACATGACCACATTCTTCCAAGAGCGCCTCCTCTGGAACGGCGTCGCGGGGTCGAAGGGTGCGAGTCTGAAGTGTTCTCCGTCAGCCTTCTCATCGCGGACGTAGAACCACTTGTCCCTCCACCCTTGGATGGACATCGCCAGCTTGATGTCGAAGTATGTGGCAGATGGATCGACATGGATTCCGCAGCCTCCTACATCGTAGACTACGGAGCCAGACGCCGATTGCCTCTTCAACTTGAAGAGGCGCTTGAAGAGGCCGAAATGCGGCTCGATTCCGAGCCAGCAGTCGCAAAGAGTGATGTAGCAAGCTACATGGAGAATGGAATTGGGGGACAACTGATGGAGCTAGAGCCCGTAAAAGCAAAGAAGGCCCCTGAAGAAAGGATGCAGGGGCAACGAGAGGCCACGAATGATGAACGCTAGGAACATCACTCGAAAACCGGCAGGAGGAGAGGGGGTTACCTCGCCACCGGGGACACGCGCGTCGGCGACTGTGGCGGACAACACTCAGTCTTGGCGAAGAAGACGAAGATCCGAGGACTTGATCACAGATGGACGCCACGCGCCATTCATGACGCGGGTGCCCATGCCTTTCTTCTTCATGGCCAGCAAGTCTTGGTGCCCTTCAGCAATGAGCCGCTTCTTCTTCTTCATCGCAGCGGCAATGTATGAATCGGCCACAACACCTCCTTTCTTCTTCCCCATTACGCGGCGGAGATGTGACCGGAGGAAGTAGCTGGGAAATGTGCGGAGCTGGTCCAACGCCACGGAAGGAAAAGAGCGCAGAGAAAGCAGAGGAGCAGCGGCAATGGTGATGAAAGCAAAGGATGAATGGAGGTAGATGTGAATTTTACCGTCCCAGCGTCACTAGTTAACCCCTGGAAGATGCAATCCAACGGCTCAGAAAAACCCTACCAGACGCGTGGCGTTCATCGTGCTTGACACGTGGAGGAGCCGAAACGCGAACCGTTCCCCCACTACTTCCATTACGTGCGGAAATCGAGGAGGCACAGTTAAAATAAAGATTACGCACGCCTGGTCAAATCAGAGTCAGGGAGTGGGACCCACCGTTCGTCACGTCCCGTCAAACTCGCTCATGCGGGCAACTAAGGTCATGAAATCGTCAGCACTGACGTCAGCGAAACTACGCAGCAGAAGACTTCGACTGCTTTAGTCCTCGCTCGAGTCTTCGACTACACCAAGCACTCGGGGGCTACTCCCATAGGGAGGGCTGTTCGCGCACCCTACGGTTTTTCTTTTTCTTTTGCAGGAACATGGACAATCAAAACAAACCCAACCACTCGAAACACGGTTCGACTATGGACATGGGTTACTCCCATAGGGAGCGCCGGAAGCAAATTCGACTGAAACAAGCAAGCAAAAGACGACAGCAGTCGCAAAAGTTCTTTAGTCCCTGCCTGAGTCTTCGACTCAACCAGGCACTCGGGGGATGCTCCCATAGAGAGCGCTGGTCGCGCACCCTATGATTATTGGTACAAAGTACTGTAAGTTGATAACATCCACACTCGAAGCTTATGGTGACACCGCCTCATAATTTTTCCCTACAAAGAGACTGCGTCTCCTGGGTCACCCGAATCGTCTCCGCGATGATAAAATTCGGATGTCGCGCTTAAAGCGTGAAGATAAGACCTAAATAAAACCTGGCAACGCATTTGCTGCGCACTACCAGAAATATATCCGTGCCTACAGGTACGATGAACATGCCTTGACGGACGCGTCGAGTGCTCACACCCATACAATGGAATTCGACTCCTGTAAGACCTCCGCGGCTTGAGTCGAATTACACCAGCACTTTTCCAAATTCGAGTCCAGAGACTCAAGTTCGAGTAGATGGCGTTGTTTTACCCTAAGGTAGTTAACTGATACCGGTACATCAGTTAAATCAGGCACGGACATCAACAATCCCTATGACATAAACAAAGCAGTCGAAAAACATACTCAGTCATGCACTCGAAGGCTTCATAAAGTCTCCAGTCGAATCTGCGATTCCACTAGACACTCGGGGGCTACTGACATGGGTATACCCTATAGGTACTCGAGATTTCTATATACGGCCTGAATGTGTAGAGGCCCACGGTGTTGCCAAGGCCCAAATGAAGAACTCGAGTAACCTATGGACTCTCGATTGCTTGAAGAACAAGAAGAAGCTAAAGATAGAAAGTTCAAAGGGGAAAACCCTAACCTGTAATCGACTCGGCCTGCTACCCGAGACCTAGCCTATCTATATAAAGGCTAGGAGGGGGCGGCGAGGAGGACACACGCAACCCTAGTTTCCACAACCCTCGCCAGATTGCATCTGTGCACCATTGTAATCTTCGATCCCTTTGATAATTCCACGA
Source organism: Avena insularis (assembly GCA_023614405.1). NCBI lineage: Eukaryota > Viridiplantae > Streptophyta > Magnoliopsida > Poales > Poaceae > Avena > Avena insularis. The sequence continues at coordinate 276,531,415 of CM042684.1, read as the reverse complement.
GCAGACAAGCAAGAGTAGGGACCTCTACGAGGCCTGAACCTGGGTAAATCTTCGAGTCCCCTGTGTGCTTGTTTGCTAGCCGATAGATGTCTCCAGTGCTCCCTCCTTCTCCAAAACCCAAGTCCATAACAATGGGAATTGACGAGTTAAACCCTCATCACGTACAAAGATGAAATTGGCAGGGATTTATTATTTCTCCTGCAGTTAGCCGAAAGATCCTCAATAACATCCTCAATCACCCCTGCAACTTCTTCATATTCTAATACACCTCCATTATTTGCCCTTTCCTCCCTGTTCCGCTTACCCTTTTGTTTCTTTTCACACCCTTTTCTCGCCGGCACCTCCACTTCTTCATAAATTGGCTGCTTATGTACGTTTTCCTCCGAGTGCTCATCACCATCTTCGCGCTGCTCTTCCTCCAGTTCTGGCTGAGAAGCCTCATTTTCTGCCACCGGGCTGTGAAAAGGGACAATATCATGTGTAACTGGGTTTTTGCACAACCTCTTGATATGGCCGAATCCGCCACAACGTTTGCTTCCTTTTCCTAGCTCCCAGCCTTGAACCTTTATCGGTGGAGGATTCGATCCTTAGCTTTCTAGGCCTCCCAGGTGGCCTCCTAAGAACTAGTGGTTGAAGTTTGAACCCTAGATTGACAATCTCCCAATCATTTTCATCGGCCATAGGTGGTATGTTTTCTGCATAAGTTGCAGCAAACGTATCCATGGAGAAATAGTTGTCGACATAGTTCTCTATTTCAGCTTCGCTACCTCTAAGCTTCAAGATGAAGTAAATTGCATGGTGACATGGTAGACCAGTAATCTGCCCCTGACTGCATGAACAAGTCTTGTTTCCAATGGCTACAGTGTACCTCCGTTCACTTCCACGCTTGTATTCTGCATAAACCTCAGCCAATGTTCTGGAACTTCTGACCATCCTCATCTTTATCATTCTCATTGCCCTGGTTCTTGCATTCAGTAACATAACCACCTTTGGAACTATTTTATGGCCTAAAAATTTTCTTGCACAAATTCTTTGCCTTAAATCTATCTTCACCATTATGCAAGTCTTATTGCATCCAACAAAATAACAATTTCAAGTGTCTTCATGCCCGAAATCTTATCATTGAAACTCTCTGCCAAATTGTTGAAAACAAAATCCACCTTGGTTAACTCACCAAACTTGCTTCTGGCCCATACCTTGGTGTGATGTTCTTCAAGGTATTTTTTCACCTTTGGCACTACATACATGTTCTGCAAGTAAGTAGCATGCGTGCTTGGGGTGTATGTGTATGCTGATCGCCACAAGTCCTCTTCAAAGATCTTTCCTTTGAACTTCTTCGTGAAGTAGCGAGGTGCCGCATGCATTCCCTATGCTCAACCCCAGGAAACACAGCATCAACAGCATTCTCAAGACCCTCGCATGCACCGGTGTGTATCACCAAGCCTTCAGGGTGACCAATTACTTCCTGTAGTCTCTGCATGAACCATGTCCAAATTTCATTTGATTCACCCTCAAGAACAGCATAAGCTACAAGTAGAAGCCAATTATGCGTCAAAGCACAAGCGTATAACATGTCCCCTGAACTTCCCTGTTAAAGAAGTTGTGCCTATTGCCAAGTATGGCCTGCAGCCGTCTAGGAACCCCTTCCAGCATGCCTTCAGGCAGACAAAACATCTCCTGAAGCATATCTTATCTGCCTGCTTATACCTGACCCCCCTCGAGACCTTTTCTCTTCCTTTCACAACCTCGTAATCGATGTCAACAACACTACCAGGTGATGTTTTCTCTACCTGAGCTTTGAAACTATACAACATATGAAAACTATCATTCCACTTGCCTTGAATGAAGTCTAGAGCCATCTCCTTCCCATCAAAGACTCTGTGGTAAGGAATCAGAATGTTAAACTTTTTGCTAATCTTTGCTCTGAGTTCAGCAGGTCCAATGTTATGATCCTGCCTCACCCAGTCAAGTACAGTAGCAGCAATCCACTTGGTAGTTGCCGGTCTAATTTTACCACTTATTAAAGAAGTACTAGGTCTGTTGTGTTTCTTCGTGTTTACTTTGATATGCATTCGATAAGAATCCAATAATTCAGAGCTAGTTATCAGCAGAATAAATATGAGAAAGACTGAAACTAAATGTAGCTATTGCAACCTGAAATGGGTGTCCACCCTGCATTGGAGATGCATGTAATCTCCATTTATACACATTACTTTCCCTACAGTGCAACCTAAATCTATTTTGGTCGCTCTTCTGAATGATAAATTCGAACCCAACTCTGATTACATAGGTTGCAACTGCATATTTGCAGTCCTCCGCATTATCAAAGATAGTCCCCTCATCAATTGTAGGATTGTCCCTATCAAAGTGTATCACTGGCATGTCCTCGTCTTCATCGTCGTATCTACATCCCATTTCCACATCTTCACATTCCTCTTCCTCATCAGTCCCATAGTCAGGCTCAAAGTTCGATTCAACCAAATATTCCCTACTCTCCATCCTATCAGGGTCAGCAGCCACGTCTGGATATGCTTTCTCATCATCATCCGCACCGCCAGACATTTTAGTGCCTTCATGCTCGCTTGACAAAGCATCATGCTCAAGGACAAGATGTACAGACGTCCTGCGGTTACCAACACATATCCTTGCCATCACCACGGGACTAGAAACGCCAATTGGGGTATGCAGAAAAGGAATCACAGTTTTTACCCTTCAATGTGGACGCATGACACCTTCTCCAGGCTCCATACCTCCAAAGCTCTACACCCCGCTTCCTCTCCCCCTGTTTTGTTGTCCTCTGTGCTCTCCAGACTTGACGGAGATTCCGTGCTCTCTAGCCGCGCAGGACCCATATTCGTGCTCTCAAACCTCGCAGGATCCATCTCCGAGCGGGATCTGGATCACCAGCGTCGTTGGGCCCCTAACCCAACGGCCGACTCTCAATTTTTGTTTCCAGACGCGCTTGGGCGGTGGGCAAAGGGAAAGACAGGCAGGGAGGAGGGGCGTGAGGGGATGGCGAGGGAGGAGGCGGAGGACAACGACCCAAGGGGACAACAAGAGCGGTGCATGACTGAACGGAGTGGCAGCGGCAGGAGTAGAGGAGCGGAGTGGAGCGGAGCTGGTTGCGACAAAGCATGGAAAATTGCACAATAATGTGTTGGTGGGTGGCACCAGCCCTCGAACCTGGGACACGCGCCATCGAAGGTGGAGGAGGTGGGCCCGCCAGTCAGAAAACATGCCACCTGTCAGCGCACTATGCACGGTAGCATTTCACGGAATTTTTTAGCAGGTCCCACATGTCAGTCTGTTTGATCAAAACTTGCATGCAGTGCATGGCTGGTTCACGCGCTAGTTCCGAAAAAAAGCCCGTTGATCCTCGTCTCCTTGTCTCCTTGAAGTGGCAGTTCGGCTTCTTCTCCCTCATCTCCTCGTCTCCTCGCAGTGGCAGTTCCGCTTCATCTCCCTCGTCTGTTATCCTCTTCTTCTTCTCCTCACAGTGGTAGTTCTTCTTTCTTCCTCGATGAAAACATTCCCGCACGTAAGCCATGGCCAGTAGCCGGATGAAGAGGAACTGGTCCGATCTCCCGGCCGACCCACTTCGCAAGATCGCCGACTACTTGCTGGAGAAAAAGGAGTACGTAGACACCTATGCTGCTTGTCGAGAAGTCTGCACCGATTGGCGCCGCACTTTAAAGGTCACACACTTCCAGATGTTGGCGACTTCACCTTCCTCAACCTCGTCACTAGTCGTTGCTTCAGGACAAACATAATGGACGTCCATCGCAGGTTCACATTCACATCCGATATTTATTGGTATTTTCCATTGTAAACATCTTAGTGCTAACTGATGCCCTCTTCTTCCAAAAGATTCTACTTCGTCGGTGTTTCTCGTGGTCTCATCGTGCTTGTTCAGAGGGTGGAGCCGTACCAGATTCGGCTTCTAAACCCAATCACTCATAAGTCTAACACTGAGTTTCAAGCACACATACCATCTGATCTTCTGCAATCTATCGTCGTGACGAAGTCCCCGACGATGGTGTTCGTTTGCACTGATTATCCAGATCATATTGCATGGGCCGATGAGAGCACCCCAACGGGGCAAATAAATGAATCATTTGGAGAAGGATTGTATTCGCCACCTCCTGCTATGCTTCTGGACTGCATGACGGCATTCCGAGGGGAAGTATATGCATTACTTGAGAATGGAGACATCTTGTCGACCAACAACAAGTTAGAGCAGCGCGCGAGTACTGTCACGATGGCCAAAATAATTTCGGCCCCAGTCTTAGAACAGGTACGCGGAACTTACAAATTTTACCTTGTGGAGTCAGATGATGATTTGCTTCTTGTGTTAAACGGGGATTTCGCCAAAGGGCAACCGGTGTTGTACCGGGTGGACCCGGAGAACCGTTCTCTCGATGTCATGTGTGACATTGGAAGTCGTGCCCTCTTTGTTGATTATAATCGGTCTATCTCCATTGACACCAAGTTACACCCCACAGTCAAACTCGGTTGCATATACTACAGGAATTATATCAGACTGTACGATCATGAGGTTCAAGCCTGGGAAGAGGAACCAACAATGACGTATGACTTAAGTCTGGAACATACATTGAGGCCTTACCCTCTAGACGAGATACTGGCAGCACATTGCAGACAGAGAGAGTTATCTGAATATGTGTTGCAGCACGTGGGAGCCGCCAACGACGAAATATATAGGGGAGAATGAATCCTATATTCATCCTAGGTTATTTGCTAGCATTTTCAGGTCTATTTTTCGAAGTAGAAATTTGTACTGTATTTATATTATTTCGATCAGCAGTATGTGTATTACCTTTCAGACAAAATTGTAATGTATTTAATTTTAGTACTTTCAGAATTCAAAATATTTATTTTTAGTAGCTTCTTTCATAATTCTTTGTGTTCAACATGGGCATCAGCTCAGCGTCAGAATTCAGGTTCCACATGGAAAATTGCACAATAATGTGTTGGTGGGCGGCACCAGCCCTCGAACCTGGAATGCGCGCCGTCAAAGGTGGAGGAGGTGGGCCCGCCAGTCAGAAAACATGCCACGTCGGCATCCCCTGTTTCTGATGCCCTTTAAAAAAGAAAACACGCCACATCGTCATCCCTTGTTTCTGATGGTGTTGCTACAATCGACGGTACATGGTGGCATATAAATAATATCGTATAAACATAAGGGCATTGTCGTCAACATTTCTAAAATGAAACCCGGTCCCGTCTCCTACTTGTCCTGGTACATTGCCCGATGAGGTGGATAGCCATGACCAATCTTTTTAATACATTCGCACTCTTATGCTGAGAAGGGAAATAAAGATTGAGGGGTTAATGCAGCGAGTGTCGAATTATTACCCTCTTAGGAAATGGGAGATGGTTATTTTCATGCGTGCCCGTAGTCCAAACCTACTGCCAGTATTTCACTCCCCTTCTCCGACAAACCACAGTTCACCTTGCGTAGCTCCTCCATGCCGCACCAACTAGGGTAACATGGCCCCGCCTAAGCAGCCACCGCCGCTGCGATAGCCGCCAAAACTGGGGTATTTAGCCCCTCTAAGGCAGGCCATGAAGATCTACTTCAAGGCCGGTCTCCCATTGCCCTGTCGGGCGGATGATTTCCCTGAATGTGCCGAATCGGTCGCGGCGGCAACGGCAGCGGCGTCATCAGCGCCAGATGCGGTAAGAAGGGCCAAGAGAGCGATGTGGAGAAACCGCGCGGCGGCATTAGGGCATGCTCTAGGCAGTGGGAACAAGGTACGTATCAAATCGTTCACGAGAGCATGCCGCCGAGGGTACACACCCTTGAACAGGGCAGCGCCAAGGTCTAGGAACTCTCGCGTCCAAGCTTCGGCACGGACTACCTTACCGCAGTGGGGGAGGCTGGGAGCACGCCGTCTGTGGCAAAGGCGCTCCATCCTACGCACCGTCGGAGGCCGTACTATGGCGGTGACCAAGCTTCTAGACTCAGCATGCTGGATTGTTTGACAGCCGGAGCCGGCGGCGAGCATCACAGTCGGAGGCCAGAATTCAGGTTCGAGTTCACACGGACCTACGATCTCGAGAAGGAGATGCCAAATTTCAGTTTCGAAGAAATCGTTGTGGCGGCGCGGATGGTCCAACTGAATCGGGACTGGCGCACGCAAATCGCTCGTGCATGAACGATGCAGATTTCTTGTAGTTTGGCAGGAAAGCAATAAATCAGTTTGGGTTAAATGATCAAAAAACTTATGTCCTCTCAAGGCAATTGGCCAGCCAACTTTTCTGGTGGAGATCTGTAGTTTCTTGAGTGTAGAATAGTTAAGTTCAGACTGGAGAATGGCTTTTGTAGATGAAATGCTGACGAATTGTTCTATAAACTAGTAGGAAGTTTAGCCCACTTTTGTGTAGGTATAAGACCCTTTTGTATGGAAGTACTACTATTGTAAGAAAATAATATCAAGTATCTAGTTCCTTTAATTACTAGTCATGGTTCAATCCAGTTAACTGACATCTTTTTATCCCAGACTACAGATTTTGCATCTGCTGTCTGTGCTGTAAACCATTTTTCCTTTGTCTTGTGTTGCCTGCAAAATGGTCCTGCAGTTCAACGTGTTACAAATGTAGCTACCTTGAACTTGAAGAGGAGATGGACTACATTTTCCTAGCATCCACAGAATTGACATTGCTCATTGCAAGACCACCCTCTTTTCATGAGGTTATCCTTGGTTATTCATAGAAATTATAAAGCACGATGTTCAACTATATCGATTCAAACTATTACACACACACACTACATCAAATTCATTACCCACACATACTACATCGATTCAAACTATTACACACACATACTACTTCAAACTATTACACACACGTACTACATCGATTCAAACTATTACACATTTTTAGTCGATGCTAACTTCCTGCTACGCTCTCCATACTACAAATTCATTAGCCACACATACCACGGCAATTAACTAGAGCTCTGTCTTCACTCGAGGGAAATCAGAACCACCAACTCGTCCAAGCCCGGTTCCCCCACCGAAACTGTGTGCATCGTCGCGAAACGGTGGTGGTCCTGTGCCATCGATCCTTCCAGGCCAACACTGCAGGCGACGAGGAAGCTTTCTGGCAGCCTCTTCGGGGCCCTGAATGCCATGTACCAATTCCAAAACCTCCTCCAAGTGGATGATGACCGGGTGCTTCCAGCAAAGCTGTCGCCCTGCCCTGCTTGGAATCTGTACCTCGTACATCTTAGGAACAGCGTCATGATCTTTCAGCCATGCCTTTACCTCGATGACCCATCTGTCGCTCAGTGGCACGATTTCCACTAGCTCACCGCCAAGGCTACTGACGACCTACTTGAGGGCCTCCGGCTCCCAAGCATCAAATGGGAGGCCGCCAAAGCCGAGTTTGGAGAAGAAACAAAGCTGCCCCAAGCGATCGTCCCACCCACAGGCGCGATGCCAATGCATGAAGCTCATTTTCTGCCCGCAGCACTCGAAAGAACGGGAAGAATGCAAAACACGTTTGGTGTCTGAGCTGTGCTCGAACCAGACGAAAAAATTGAATGACAGCGCGCATACCTCAATGTTGACCTCATTTCGTCTGATCCCAAAATGAGACCTGAAAGCCGACAGCAACTCTGCCGGCGACACGGCGGGACGGACGCCCAGCACGGTGGCCATGAGAGCGTGGTCATCGAATTGCTGTGCTAGGGCTACCATGCCTGGGGTGGCTGACCGGACACGCTCCACCATGCGAGAAGGACTAGCTAGAGGCGAGATATTAGTCCAGGGACTCGAAGCTCCGATACAGCGGACGATGCAACGGCGACGGCTGCAAGCTTCGATTAGAGGCGTGGGAGGTTGACCGGACATGGCGGGGACGCAAATTAGAGCAAGTGCGAGCTTCGATCTGAGACGAGCATCTGGAGCTGAGCAAATGTTATGGGGAGGGGAGCAGGGGAGAAGACCAAAGCAGAGCAAAGAAATAGATCTGGTCCACTCAGGGATCTGGTCCACGCAGGGGTAAGCTAGTCCACGACCGCAAAAGATAACGGGGAATACTGACATGGCAGGCCAAGAAGAGTTGACCTAACAGTGGTATTTGAGTTCAACCATTTTTCGTCTGGTTCAAATGACCGTTTGACCGTTAGATTTGTATTCACACCCATTTGGCCCTTCCGGACAATTGGCGATTCTACTACGGCCCCTCCGCGCGATTGATGACAACTCGGGTACCGCGGTGCGCTCACCCACCAAGTTTGGTACTGCAAACGAACATTCCGAACTACCTGGCCATTCGCCGTATGGGGCATCGACATGGTGGGCCGGTTCAAAAAAGCTCCATAAGGCTACACCCACCTCCTAGTCGCCGTCAACAAATTCACCAAGTGGGTCAAGGCGAAGCCTATCAAGAAGTGCGACGGCAAGACCGCCACATAGTTCCTCCGCGAGCTTATCTACCGGTACGGCTACCCGCACAGCATCATCATGGACAATGGGACCAACTTTGCCAAGGGCGACATGGCTGATTTCTGCGAAGAGCATGTCATACGACTCGACCTCACCTTAGTCGGCCACCCGGAGTCGAATGGCCAAGAAGACTGCACCAATCAAAGCATCCTCCATGGCCTCAAGCCATGACTACAGGTCCCCCTCGAGCAAACCCCCGGGTGCTGGGTAGAATAACTCCCCTTCGTCCTATGGGGCATTCGCACGTCCGTCAACCACTCAATAGGGTTCACACCATTCTTCATGGTGTACAGTGATGAAACCTTCATGCCAACGGACCTGGAACATGACTCGCCTCGGGTCGTCAACTACGCGGAGGAAGACAACGAAATTTCCCGCCAAGACGGGGTCGACCAGCTCAATGAAGCCCGCGACCTAGCTCGCTCGCGCACCGCCATCTACCAGCAGGGACTCCACCGCTACCATAGCTGCCGAGTCCAGAGCCGCACCTTCCAGGAAGGCGACCTGGTCCTGCGACTGATCCAGGACAAGAAGGGCATGCACAAGCTTTCTCCCCCATGGGAGGGGCCATTTGCCATAGGGCGAGTCCTTGGCAACGACGCCTACTACCTCATCGATATACGAGGTGACAGCCAGCTCGAAGTCGAGCGGCCGTGGAATGTAAATCTCCTCCGCAAGTTCTATACATAGAACTAAAACTTGTACCAAGCTGTCATATGATGAAATAAAATCAGATCACACAAATTGTGTCTACTGTCCATCTCCTTGTTCCAATCTCACTCGTACATTTAGCAATACGCTACACAAGGGCATCAACCTTTTGTCAAACAACCGGCACCGCTAAGTAGTGCAGCCCAAGGGCACCGGAAATATTTGGGTCTTGCGCCGTCCATGAAAACGTGACCCCGGAGCCACCATCAGAGTCGCCTCGCTCACCTGGCCTACCGGCCCAAGACAATTTTGATTACATCAAACGTCACTTTGTAACTGGGTGATTATAAAGGTGTCGTTAGGTACTTGGAAAGTGTTAGTTAAGGCTCATGAATCAAGAGTGGGATTTGTCCATCCAGATAATGGAGAGATATGTTGAGAACCCTGTCGGTGATATCACATTGACATAGCTTACAAGCAAGTGATTTGATCACTAGAATGTTATATCACAGGAATGAGAAAAAGAGTACTTGTCGGGAACGAGATTAAACAAGGTATGGATGATACCAAGTGATCAAATCTCGGACAAGTAAAATATCGTGAGACAAAAGGAATTTGATTACAGCAAAAAAGGTTCAGACGATCAATTGGATTTTCGTGGAATTAATGAGAGTCATTATGGATCTCTACGTCCTGCTAATGATTATTGATCAAAGAGAGTCTCGATCATGTCTACATAGTTCTCGAACCCATAGGGAGACACACTTAAGGTTAGTCGATGCAATTGAGTATATAGGAAACACAGGGGAAGATAATGGACATCGTAGGAATTTGTTTTGTTGAATCTGCCGAAATGGTTTTGGGCTATCGAAACAAAGAAAGGGATTGAATTGTTAATGCATTCATTAAATGAAGTGTTCATTAAATTAAGTACTCATTAAATGAAGTATTCATTAAATGAGTGACATTAAATCAAGTGAATTAAAAGTGGTTTTAATGAAAAGACTCTTGATTTTTGAGTGGAAAATGAATGAGAGAAAGTGGAGAGAATTTTTATGTGAGCGGAGAGTCCACCACATATTTGGGGAAGAAGTGGGGGCAGCTAGATAGATCTGCACCTAGCCCCCTTGGGCTGCCCCCCTCACCTATATATAACCCCCTCCTCTCCTCTCTCCCACTCACATTCACCCCTCTCTCATATGCCCTTTGGTTGGCATCTTCTCCCTCTTGCTAGCCTTGTCCATTGCAACTAGAAAGCTTCTTAGGCAAAGCCCTGCTCGAGATCTTCCCCTCCACCACTTCTACCATGGTGTAGCATTGTTGGAGTTCCTAGGGATCCACTACTTCTGTTGCCTGGCTGGAGCAAGGGATCGGGAGTCTTAGGCACACCGTATGTGTGACCGATTACGGAGGCACTGCCTCTTGTGGTGCTGATCGTCTGCGCGTCCTTGAGGATGGTCGAGTACATTCTACACCATCCACATTTGTTTGCGGGGAATGTTATCCTGCATTATGGTCTTCGATGGTGAGTCCATCTGAAACTGTTACATGTATCTCCTAGATATGATCTTGGTGGTTGCAATCGTAGGATTTTTTTGTTTTCTATGCAATGAACCCCATAAGTGGTATCAGAGCTATGTCTATGCGCACATGCTTTGTATGGTTAAAACACATAGATATGTGGGTGTTGATAGTCTTGTCGTTTCATACTTGCGTAAATTTTGATCATGGTGGCATGTTGGGATGAAGCGGTCTGGACTAACTTTACATGTCCTCACACTTGAGACCTATCCCACGCTTAACATGCTCCTCATATTGCATAAGTGGCTCAACGGGTGTCTGTCTATCCCAACATAATCATGATCTAATTTAGAATGGTTTGCAAATAACTTGATTATCGATGTTGTGGCTGAAATTCGTAGGTAGAGCGGTTCTCTCCTAGAAATCCCAAAGCCGTGTACAATATGGAAAAAAAAATTAGAGGCGTCTAACTTGATTTTGCAGGGCATGTGATGTGATATGGTCTATGATACAAAGATTGTTGTATGCAATGTGTTTTATTGTAAAACAACTAGCATGAGTCATATAGTTGTTATTTTATTTTATGTCATGCGTGTCGTAAAATAGAAAATCCATGTAATTGGATTAGTGGAGAACAACCATGGTGATGGAGCCATGGACCTTCGTGGCACGCCGTTGGAGTGATGGAGATCATACCAAGAAGCACAAGATGGAGATAGAATGTGAGAAGGACCATATCATATCACATTATATATGCATGTGATGTTTATCCTTT